>JAXBDA010000053.1:121747-138747 GCA_036023075.1 Gaultheria prostrata | reverse complement strand
AATTTTATGTCTTTCTTTACACCAAATTAAAGTGCTCAAAGAGTACTTTAATTTGGTGCAAAAAAATTTCAAATTTTTTTAGTAGAAATACATTTTTTTACGTCCTAAAAAATACACGTTTCCCAAACCACACATTTAAAAAGGGACAGAGGGAGTATCATTTTTTTGGAGAACAATAATTTTTTCCAGTATTTTAAATATTTTTCTGGTATTTTAAGCATTTTCCGTTTGCCAAATATGCAATTTCCGTTATGTTTTGACGGAAAGGGTAACATTGAAATGCGTCAAAAAGCATAAGGGTAAAATTGAAACCAAAAATTTTACAAGGACTATATTGAAACGGGGACCATTTTATGAGGACCATTTTGGTAGATAAGCCAATAATCAACCTGATAAAAGTATAAACTAATAATATGAAAGAGCCAAGTAAGCTAATAGAAGCAGTAAAATAAGAGGGTGGAAGTTGGAAGGAAGTGATGATGGGCGTACCTAGTGATGGTCAGGTTGCTTGCTAAATACATAAAACATACGTATGTAATTTGACGAGGTGTAATGAGAAAAACAATTCACATTTAGTTTTTGATGGAATGTGTATCGGGAAAAAAAAAGTTTGAAAAATCTCCCCATAGCCAAGACTTCATTATTCGTAGTTCTCGAAAGTCGTCTTGATTTGTTACCTGTCAAGCTGTCACCAACCGAAACCAATCTATTAGACCTTGAAATTTGTACAACGAGTTTCGCCCTTGTATTACTTTAATAATTTAGGGGGTGTTTGGGCGCCGAATTTTTGCGTTTTTGCATTCTCATTTTCTCCTTCTTTCTGGTTGGCCGACACTCTTGAAAACTCATTCACGGAGAATGCATTCTCCATTTTTGATCTTCCAGGCCAAAAGCCAAAATGAGCTTGGGTGCTCCTTTTGGATTCTACTTCTCGTTTTCAAAATTGGACGGGTCCCATTTGCAAAAATAATTCTCAAATAGAATTTAAAAATTTGCTAAAAACAAAATTCGTACACATTTTTATAACATAATTAATAAACATGGGCAATATGGTAAAAAATCAATCCATAACTCATTTTCATCATTCTTCTCCCAAACATTGTATTACTTTTGCAAAATGCATTTTGCACATTTCTCCTAAACACTCCTCTCAGATTCAAAACTCATTCTGGCCATAATCTAAAAAGCCAAAAAGTTGAAAATGAAAAGCTGAAAAGTAGGCTCCCAAACATCCCCTTATAACAAGTAATTATCGGTGTTGCCTATATGATACTCTCAATCATTTACGTATCAATAAATCATTCGGTAGGAATAATTATCTTTTACTTTTGTTGAGTAATGGAGACATAAAGAGTGCCTCACATAGTGTTGTGATAATCGTTTATTTGTTAAGAATATGACACGGTGGTATTTCGGGAATACCAAATAATTAAGTACATGCTAACATCGAAAGAAAAAAAAAAAAAAAAGACCATCAATCGATAGGGGCATTTTAGTAAACCAAGAACTTTTCCAACCCAAACACCAAGATTTGAAGAATAAGCAGAGTTGCTCCATTAATTGCAAATTACAGTCTTTGGCGGGATATCTATCACTTTTACTTTATTTAATACTACAACTCTTTACTTTAATCCAGCTACTAGTAATTAGCTACTACCTAAAACCAGATCTCTCTACATTTTGGACAATAAAAATTGATATTTGAGCTGTAATCTCACCTGAAACCCATTTTAATGGCGCAGAACCTTATTTTACACATTTCACTGCATTCTTACGCATCTCAGACTATATCACTCACTGCACTCGCTTCTCCCTCACGAAGACCACCCATTTTTGCTTCCAGCTTAAGCTCCCCCAGATCCGGGATTAGGTATGACAACTACACACCTCCTTGTATAGTACTATTGTCAATTAATATTTATATACATATATATTTATATGTGGGTGATGATTGAATGTGATGTTTGAATATTGGGCAAATGAGTTGGTTTTACTCATCTCTATCAAGTGACGTCAAATGGGTATTCCTGCTTGGTAATTATTTGGGGGTTGTTTTTGACGTTTTGTGAAACAGGGGAAATAATAACAGTAATCGAAGGTAAAGCATAAAATAGTACTGTTTTCATTTTTTAGCTTTCAGTCTTCTACCTGTGGGTGTACATTTGGTCTAAATTTGGCCAGACATTGGGTTTCAGATTCGGTTTTTTTTTTTTTTTTTTGAACTGAGGGTTTCAGATTCGCATTTCAGATTTTGCTATAGACGGTAAAGGGTCTTTTGGGTCTGTGACGTCTTTTTTGTTTTGGGTTTGGCTATGTAGTTCGAACTGGCAATGTTTGGGATAGTTTGTGGGTAATTGTTTTGTCAGCTCTGGGTTTGGATCAGAGGGGATTCTTCTGATATTAGCCATTTTTGGGGATATTCAAGGAAGGTATGTGCTGGATCTTAAGGCTTAATTTGAGTTTGTAATTGTGTTTAGCTATTGATGCTTGATCTAGTTGCGTGTTTGCTGCTTCAATTACAAAGATCTGAGTTGTTTTGTGCTGAAAAAAAGTGGGTGTGTTCCCTGTCTATAAGCTCTGCTGCGTGATACTCTGTCAGATGCTAGTTTTAACTTCTTTTTTGTTGTGATTTTAGTATTTGAATCCGAAAAATGTAGCATTGTCTCTCACACCCGAACCAGCTTATTCCTAGTGAGTTCTCATCACTATCGTTATTCTAAATTTTGGTTTGGATTTTCGAGGATATTCATTCTGCAAAATATCCTGAGTGCCAGAAATGGTCAAATTACATTCCTCATTCTACTTGTGCTTGGGGCATCGGCTTTTGTCTCTTTTACTTTGAGTTCTTTTTATTTTTATTTTAGCATTTCCTTTTCTACTCATCCGTTTTACTCTGTCCGTTCCTCATTACTATGTATCGAGAAGTAAACCAGACAACCATCCGCTTCTTATGGGTTGAAAGGACTAATGCCTGCTTGGGTGGAAAGAATAATGAGTATGCCCTTCTTCCCCTTCACCACCCCAACCCCCTCTATTTTCTTTCCCAAATGTCTCCGAGACATTTGACCTAATTTGTCATGAATGCATGAGAAATCCATATGCCCAAATTTTACGCTTGCTCTTCCCACCCCAAAACTGGTTTTAACATTTTGTGCTTGAGTTGATTTGAGTTTGCCCCCGTGAGCATCCAGGTGGATATTCAGAATATGTGCAACATGATTATCTTTATCCTAGGCATTAGTCATGCTCTAAAATTTTGGTTCTGTTTGTGGTAATTATACTCTTTTTCTCCTAAGCCTTACTTAAGGTGATTATTAGCTATTACGGGCTGTTTGGTGGTCGGAGGAGGGAGGACAATAAGGCCTTGAGGGATAAGCTTATCCGGGTGCACTCTTATCCGGTGTTTAGTTACCCCTTGGCAGCCAAACTACTTATTCAATGGATAAGCTTAGACCTCTGCAAGGGTCTTGGCGAAAAACCCCCACCCCCCATCATTAGCTTATCTGGGTGGGCGTTATTACCAGCGCGCCACTCAAACTGCTCCAAACCACTTTTGTATTCCCCTTACGAGGATTATACAAAGGAAATTAAGTAAACTTTCACATTAGTTCTTTATCCACCCACTATCATCTAACCATTTCAATTACCGAGCAAACCCCTTCTTAGTTTATCTCTCATCCTTAAGTAATTCCCCCTTATAGCATATCCACCTCTTATCCCCTTTTTCCTTGGCCCCTAAACCCTTATCCGCTGCGAGATGAGTCGTTAAGGACTTATGCCCAGCCCCTGACTCAATTCACTCTTGGTGAATTGCTCGAGTTATGAACCAACCAAATCAAGGTAAACCATGAGCAATTTTACCTACTAACATGATATGTAAGTACCTTTTTGATTTACATACCAACAAAAGCGTAATTTGATTTTGCGTGCATACTCTTCGTAATTGCGCTGCATGCGAGGGCTCTTTGACATTCCTACTTGTGACAAGTCATGGAGATCATTTATTTTCTGCGCTCTTGAAAGTGTCAATATGGAAGATACTCTGTCAAGGGCTGTTCGTTGTCATTTCTGAAATATGTAGTTCCGTTTCTTTGTTATGTTATTCCATTTATTTTATTTTTCTCAGGATTGGGTTGGGGGAGGGGAGAGGCTAAATTGGTGAAAGTGCGACTTTTTGATAGTAATGATTTTGAAGTGGATTCAGTTCCATACTTCGTGCTGGTTATAGTTGGGGAACTGCAAAAAACTTCTAACTGCAGTGGCCCAAAAATCTCAATGTGCCATTCATTTTTTTATTCAGCGATAAGTTAATGTGATTGTGTTGTGCATTAGTAAGCACATAAAATTGTGTCTTGTTTTCGCAATTTGTCGTCTCTCATCTGTGAGATAGCATTTACTACCTAAAGTTGTTTTGTTGACATAATAATATTTTTGGTTACTTATTGTAGAAATGGTGCAGGGGTTTTGAGATGGATTCTGAATGAGTCGGGGGTGAAAATCTGAGGTGATGGTGGATTGAGGGTGTAGCAATGTCGAGGGTTGCAAAGTGGAAGCTTGAAAAGACAAAAGTGAAAGTGGTCTTTCGGCTGCAGTTTCATGCTACACATGTATGTTTGCTATTTAGGAGATTATATTCCATGGTTTTTGCCTCACGTGTATATATCCTTTCCTTGGTTATTTATGGATTTCTTCTTGTCTAATTATTTGTTTACTTGTTGCTTTGACTTGCTTTGCTGGTTAATCTATTCTTTCTTATGCTTTCTGGAAATCTCCATGTATAGACACATGTATGTTTGCATGCATTTATTTGTTAATCTTCCAAATGTTCCATGGTTAAGTCCTATCATGCAATCTGGGAGCCTACTGAAACCTCCTTTCCAGGATTCATCAAAGGAGCTCTATAAAAGTGTATTGGTCTTTTCTCTATTATGCTACTTAACACTGAGTAGTTTTTGCTAGTCTTTGCCAAGTAGTGTTGTGGTGAAGTGTGAGTTTTACTCTTAGCTTGGTATGATGGTAAGATTGAGGTTTAACTCAGAATATGAGGGAAATATTGCAGAATTTGGGGAAACAAAACCAATGGTACTAAGAAAATTGAACAATGAGCACGCAGATAGGTTTTATGGATACAGAACAAGTTGCTGTATTAACCAGCAATACTTCATATCTGATATCAATTGCAAACATGTACAAAGGACTGGTAGCTTAGAGTTGCTTTCCCTTAGATTGGGTCCTATTAATCGGACTTGTCATTGTTTCAGGATACATGAAATTATTGGCAACAAAATTCAGGTTCATCCTACTAAAGGATAATCTAACCATGACGTTGTAAATTTTCTTTCCAGAGTACTATGACTCAATTTAGCTTGGATACCATATATTGCAGTATAACTGCATATTATGATTTGCATTTTAACAAACTATGCTGACAGGAAGGGTATCTTGTAATGTTCGAGATTGCTCCCCCTCTTAGTTAAATGTAATCAAAATCAAACCAAGCATTGTGTCCCCAATATAATTTTGATGCCTCGAAACTCGCACGAAAAAGAACCAAGAAGGTTAAGTTGCCCGAATTTTTAAATTGTCTTGAAATTGAGTCGTGGTGGGACCTCAATTTAATGTTGTTGTATAGTAAAAGAAACCACCCTGCTCTTTGTCTACGAATCAGGGTTCATGAAAATGTCAGACTCAGTTTCTTAATCTAATTTCCTGCATACAACCTATTTTGATTATCTGCTTAGACGAGTCTTTTAAGCCTCTTGACATAATTGTCAATGAAGCTATCAACAAGAGCTTAGAAGACGTGAACTTTTGTTGAGTGTAGTAAATAATGGTCATGATGACTCAGTTTCTTAATCTAATTTCATGATGACAACGTTATGCAATAACTGGGGAATCACTGAGCCTACTCTGCCCTTCTTAGAAATGAACTCGGTGTTAGATAGCTTGATATACATTATTGGGGCCATTTCCTAATAGCTTAAAATTTTGGGACTAGTGGTGACTTAACATGGTATCAGAACTCAGGTTGTGAGAGGTCTTGGGTTCAAGTATCTCTATTGGTAATTGCGCCTCCTTTGCACTATGTTTCTCCCCTTAGCTTTCTTTCGCAGTCCGTATGAATATTTGCATCTCCACGTGCAAGACGCGGTTACACGCGAGGAAGGGTGTTAGATAGCTTGATATACATTGTTGGGTCCATTTCCTAATAGCTTAAGCTTTTGGGACTACTGGTAACTTAACACTCGGGACTTGATTCATCAACCTCTTGCCCCTCTCCTAGGCATGCTTAATCTTGATTGTCACTTGGCTGTCTAGAAAGCTTCATTAGAAGACAAGATTCAAGAGTCAACGAAAATTCATTTGTCGATTGAAGGAGATGGGAACTCTTATTCAACTAAAGGAAACAATCTGATACAATCAAGAAAGTTGACAAAGTGCGTATATTTTATCACTCACTATAAGCATTAGAAACATTTATAGGTATCTGGACTGATTGTTCTACTTCTTCTCTGTTTGTTGCACCAATTGGAAAATTGGTTGTATTATGTGGAAATGAAATTGAAATTGAACTGTGTTTTCTTTTGATAAGAAAAATCATAGTAGAATGAATGCTATCTGAATTGCGCAGTTGATTCGTTGCCGTCATTATTTCAGATTCCACAAGCTGGATGGGATAAGCTGTTTATATCTTTCATTCCTGCCGATTCTGGAAAGGCAACGGCAAAGACAACAAAAGCTAATGTGAGAAATGGGGCATGCAAATGGGGAGATCCTATTTATGAAACTACAAGACTTCTCCAAGACTCCAAAAGCAAACAATATGATGAAAAGATATACAAATTTGTTGTGGCCATGGTAGGATTACTTACAAGTTCTTCGTTCCAATCTTGAGCCTTGTGTGGATCTGTTATATTGCTGATAATATGTACTCCCTCCGTCCCATTTTCATAGTCCATCATTCCATTTTGGGACGTCCCAAAATGATAGTCTAATTTCCAAAAATAGCAATTGAAAATTGTTTGAATTCCCTTTTTGCCCCTTTGTTTAAATGTTCTAAAAAGACCTCCATACGGATCTCTGGTTTTACCTGCCACGTGTAAGGCCAAAAGAGTTCAAGTTGTTCAACACAGCCTTTTATTATGGTCCCTACCACGACATGTGTGATGAGGGAATTTTTTACAGACTTTGCACTTGTTGAAGGGAGACAAAGTTTAAGACGATGATGTCACTCATGGGTACATTTAGAAGTTTAAAAAGACCCGCCTATTTTATATCAAGGGCATATTTGGAAACAAAAATACTTTTTGCTGTAATAATTGTGCTCCCTTAAAAAGTTCGGATCCCGAAGAGGGACTATGAATTTGGGACGGAGGGAGTATAAAAACTCTTGAGGCTTGTTATTTGCGCAGAAGTTTTTGTGGGCTGTTATCATTAGACAAGCATTACTACACACTCTCTCTCTTTGAACTGACTTTTGCTATATCGTTTTACTTAATTTATTGATGCCAATATGTTGATGTCAGGGTTCTTCACGGTCTAGTATCCTCGGCGAAGCTTGTATCAACCTTGCTGATTATGCCGATGCGCTGAAGCCTTCCATTGTTGCACTGCCTCTTCATGGATGCGACTCCGGAACAGTTTTACATGTGAGACACTTTCTACCAAATAACGGCAAAGTTGAATGTATGATGATTGTAGGATTAGTCATACCAATGGTACATGAATACTATTCAACAGATATTACTTGTCAGACGCCTCATCCTGGTCCTGCTTGGCATGAAAAGGAACCTATTCTCTAATCACTTAATTTTGTTTGGCAACTTCTATTTCACTTATTCATTATGTTGATACTTTGAATGACTAATTATCCATCCATAATTCATGGTATCATACCCTGAGATTGGGTAGTTGGAAATACAAGGAAAGACACAGCCGCAGTCTATTGTGTAATCAGATCTACTGGTATTGAATTCATTGCCGCTAGCTTCTGTAAACTTTTGTTACACTGCATTTCTTCTTTCTCTTTTCGCTTGCTACCATTTTGTAATCTGGGTTTCTCCGCTTTTTGTTAATACTTTGTCGTTATTGCCATAGATTGTCGTGGTTGACTATGGTTTTTGTTGCCAGGTCACAGTTCAGCTGCTAACTTCGAAAACTGGATTCAGGTATCGCATCACTGCTCGTAACAGTTCTAGCACATTCTTTTTCAACTGAGCAATTAGCCACAGGGTTTATTTGCTTACAGAGAATTTGAGCAGCAAAGGGAACTTAGAGAGAGGGGCCTGGAGACAGGCATCGAGCTAAACAGGCATGATGAATGTCTTGGTAAAGTATCGTCTTCAGTAGAGTTCAGCAATGATCAGACTGACAAGGTTGGCTTTTGTTTTGTCTGTAATGACTTCAGTTGAGTCTTCTTTTGCTTGACTTTATTATTGGTAATTTAATGAACTTGAAGTTCCCGTGTTACGATTCTCTAGCAGCAGCTTCTTTGTATAAGCTTCACTTTGCAAAACTTAAAATAGTGGGTTGAGCAATGGTGGTGTATCTGCTATCACCATGTGGATTATCGAAAGCAGAACACGAGTACCATAAATAATTTACCGTGGGAAAGCATTTCTACTTATGCTTGAATTATTTTTAAAGAATCTGAAGAAAAACTGTGCCATATACAAGTGCATCATATTCCCACGAGTAACATCCCTTTAGGACGCCCTAGTCCTCCGGACACCCTGGCAGCTTAGTCTCCCTCCCCAAATTTTTTTGAGTCTGGTTAGCTTACTTATTCATAATAAAGAAAAAGAACAGCAGCGCCTTAACGGGATTTTACTTGTGTGAGATATGATGCATCTTGAAATAAGATTAGGTTTGGGAGGTCTAATAAGCTAGTCTTTCTTTTGTAATCTGTTTGTATTTAATGTAATTTTTTCTGCTTCTGGTTCAAACTTCAACTTTTATGGTTTGTCTTGACTACAGGAACTGGATGAATACAGATGAAATGTTAAAAAAGTCCTCTAAAGACGAAGAAAGCCAAAAAGCAAGAAATTTAGCCTTTGTTTATTGTGTCTGGTGAACTTTTTTCAAAATTTGTCTTTATTTTTCACTTTTCCTGTTCCTCTAACCGTGATGACCGAAAAGTAAGGTTTTTGTACCATATGCTGAAGAAGTGTAGGAAAACCGCAAAACATATTTTCAATGAAAGGCCAGGCTGTTTAGACACTCCTACCATAGCTGAAGCGGAATAAATATTTCCGGAGAGTGGAGTAAACAGACTATCAAGAGAGTGCTGTGATTTGGTTGTATCAGAAAAATCATTTTCGTCAAATACCTCATGTTGGGTCGTATTCGTCTTGCTGTCTCATTAGTGTGTGCTTCTTATATTAGCTTTAACGGACTGCTTCTTTCATTGGAGGCATGAAACACGTATAGGGAAATTCAAGAGCCATTATAACCAATGTCACTTGTGTGACTAATTAGTTGTGTGACTCTGCCCTCCCAAAACTTCAGTCGCGTATTCCATAAGTTGGGGACTGAGAGTATATCGTTCAAGAAAAGTTGGCCCTTAACACGTCTGAGCACGTTAGTCTGCAAGGTTCCATGCTGAATTCAACCCATTAGGAAGATATAAGTGGATTGACTAAAGTTGCAGGTGTCTGCTGAGACAATCATGCGATTGGCTTTCCTTGATGCATTTTTGTTTCTCTAAAAATTGTTTTGATCATCCATGTCCTCAATTAAATAAATTGAAAAACAAAAATGATCATTGTGTTGTGTGAAAGCAAATTTAAACAATCCAGTAAATCCTATCAAATGCTTTTTTGGGTCTTGTCACGTAATCAGTCAATATTTTGTTTGGCTCCGATCGTGATCTATTTGTTTCCCATCTTTGTTGTTTCCATTTGAATATAGGTCAATGCAAGAGTTAGATTCAGGCCAGAATCTAGAGACCTTACATCTCTTGAACAAGAGGTGGGGTTAACTGAAGATTATGCTGACTCAGCTGCGGGATTTGATGCTTCATCCAATACTTCAGAAAGTTTGTACGCTGAAAAGCACGACGCCTCTAGCACACATGAGATTGAAAGCCTGAAAAGTACAGTTTCTGGTGATCTAAATGGACTTTCTCATTGTCAAAGCCCTAGGGAAGAGAAAGGGGAGACGTCTGGTCATCGGCAATTGGCACAGGGAAGCAGTGACTGGGTACACGGCTGGAGTTCAGACTATTCTATGGATAATGACTTGACAATTGCTTATGAGGAGAATAGCAGACTCAGGAGTAGTTTGGAACTGGCTGAGTCTTCTATTCTTGAGCTTAAGTCGGAAATAAGCTCTTTACAAAACAATGCAGATGAAATAGGCATTGAAACACAAAAGTTTGCCCATCAACTTGCTTCTGAGATCAGTTCAGGAGAAGAGCTGGCGAAAGAGGTTTCTCTCATGCGGTCAGAGTGTTCAAAGTTAAAAGGTGATCTTGAACAGCTTAGAAGTCCAAAATTGCAAGGGATTTCAATCGTGGAGGATAAAATAAGAGAGCTTCAACACAAGTTATACCTTGGGTTCCATGATAGAGACTTGAGGTTTCTTCACTCAGATATAGAGGCATTGCTTGTTCTTCTACAGGGACTCAAACAAGGAACTGAGGAAACAAGTTGTATGCTAAATTTCCCTTCAGAAATAGAAAATATGAAGGAGTTCGGTCCAATTTCACTGGGAAGCGAAAAGACTGTTCTGGGAAATGGGTTAGATCTGGACCTGTATCAGCCACCAGATATGCTTCATTGTTTAAGCATAGAACCTAATTCTACAGTTGTTAGTACCAGTGAAATGAAAGGCAAAATCTTTGAACTTCTAAGGGAGTTAGATGAAGCCAAAGCTGAACGAGAAAGCCTTTCTAGGAAAATGGACCAGATGGAATGTTACTATGAGGCTCTCATTCAGGAGCTGGAGGAAAATCAGAAGCAAATGCTTGTAGAGTTGCAGAATCTCCGAAATGAGCACTCTACTTGCCTTTACACTATTGCCACCACAAGTTCTGACGTAGAATCAATGCGTCAAGACATGAATGAGCAGATCTTAAGATTCGCTCAGGAGAGACGTGACTTGGATTCCATTAACAGGGAGCTTGAAAGGAGGGCTATCACGTCAGAAGCAGCACTGAGAAGGGCCCGCTTGAATTACTCTATTGCAGTGGATCAGTTACAAAAGGACCTTGATCTGCTATCTTTCCAGGTTGTATCTATGTTTGAGACAAATGAGAACCTTATCAAACAAACGTTTTCAGAAACTTCACAACCGTGCTTTCTAGGGCATCCAGATGCAAATTGGAGTCCCGAAGGATCTGATTCCAAAAAAATTTTGCAGTATAAGAATCAAAAAGGGGGCGAACACAAACAAGCCTTTGGTAGTGATATTCTTTTGGAGGACATGAAAAAATCTATCCTTTTGCAGGAAGGGCTTTACCATAAGGTTGAAGAAGAACTCTCTGAAATGCATATGGTAAACGTGAACTTGGATGTTTTTTCAAAGGTTCTACAAGAGACGTTGCTTGAAGCAAGAGTTGACACCATGATTATGCAAAGGAAAATAGTTGAACTTGCACGGGAGTTGGACCTTTCAAATGAGTCCAAGAATTTGTTAATGCTTCACCTGCAAACTGCACTGGATGATGTTCAGGCCCTGAATGAGTACAAAGCTAGTTGCACTGTGAAGTGCAGTGATTTGGCTTTGAGGAATCAAGTTTTGGAAGCAAAGGTAGAAAGTGTTTCCAGCGAAAATTGTCTCCTTACTCAGAGGATTACAGAATGGGAGGCACTAATGAGGGAATGCAGAACTTATGAAAGCAAATATGTGGTTTGCTCTACTGAGAAAGCAGATCTGGCAAATTTGTTAAAGCAGGAAACACTAAAAAATGAGAATCTTCGAAACGAGATATTCTCTTTGAAAGAAGAGTTGAAAACTATCAAATCTGAAAGAGACCTTGCTCAGGTGTCCTCAAGCGCTGTCAACTCCGAAATGATGGCTGTGAAGCAGAAGTTCAGTGATGACATACATAATATGGCTTCTAAAATAGAGGCGCTCAATGTCCTTGCAGAAAAGCTTCAGTTGGAACTTGAGACTCTTGCTAATAAACTCCATATTTGCTCTTCCGATGCTGAAGAAAAATATTTTCACCAGAATGAAGAGCTTTTAGCTGATCTAGCGCTATTGGAATCAGAGCTGGAGAAACTTACTTCCAAGAATTTGGACCTTTCAAAAGAGATATTGGACTTGGCCACTGTCACTGAGGAAGTTGGAAAGAGAAAATTGAAAATTGCTGAGTTGACACAGGAAACCCAAGATCTGACGATGTCTTTAAAGGATAAAACTGAGGAATCTGTCAAGCTGGCAGCTGAGCTTGATAGTTTGAAAGAGAGTTTGAGATTTTTGCAAGATGAGCTGCATGTTGAGAGAAGCTTCAGAGGTAACCTAGAGGGTACTATCGCGGATCTAACTTCCCGATTGGATGAGAATCAACATTTCAGACAGCTGGCATCAGATTTGCAAGAAGAGAAATCCAGAGATTGCCTTATTTTGCAGCAAAAGCATGAGGAATGCGTAAAAAATCTTCGCGAAGACATTTTTCGCCTTGCTGAAGTGGACAGTGAGTTATCAAAAATGGATGGATATGTAATTGCTGCAGATATTGAGGCAATCTTCCTTAGGACTCAGTGTGAAACCCAAACTGAGGACCTTCGCAAGATGGCTTTTGATGTTGAGGTTATACTGAATCGCTCCCTTGCTGGTGAAGCACATTGGATTGAAGAAAATGCAATGTTAATGAATAGTGTTGAGTCCCTGAGATCGGAGTTGAAAGAGTCAATTGCTCAACATAAACGCCTTTCCGATTTAAACAGCATTATGTCAGTTGAACTGGAGGAGTGCAAGAAAAGTGTGGCAAATATGGAGGCTGGGTTTTCGAAAGATAAAAGTGAGTATGGTCTGGAGGTGCAGCAATTGAAACACATGCTGGCGCTTTCTCAACAAGAGATTGATACCCTTAGATCTGATTTGAAAGCGTCTGCTGCTCAATATGGAGTCATTTCAGATTTAAACAGCATTATGTCGGTTCAACTCGAGGAATACAATAAAAAGGTGGCAACTTTGGAAGTTCAGCTATCTAAAGATAAAAGTGAGCATATTCTGGAGGTACAACAGTTGAAGAACATGCTGGTGCTTTCTAAAGAAGAGATTGATACTGTGAGATTGGAGTTGAAAGACTCTGTCGCTCGACATGGAGTCCTTTCAGATTTGAACAGCGTTATGACATCTCAGCTGGAGGAATACAAGAACATGTTGGCAAACTTGGAGGCTGGTTTTTCGAAAGATAAAAGTGAGCATAGTCTGCAGGTAGAACAGTTGAAGCACAAGCTGTTGCAATATGAAGAATCTATTGATACCGTTAGATTAGACTTGAAAGAGTCTGTCACTCAACGTGGAGTTCTTTCAGATTTAAACCACGTTATGACGACTCAACTGGACGAATACAAGGAGAAGTTGGAAACTTTAGTCGTTTATTTGTTCAAAGAGAAGAGTGAGCATAGCCTGGAGGTACAACATTTGAAGCATGTACTGGACCTTTCTGGAGAGGAGATTGATAACCTGATGTCCTCAAAGGAAGAATTGGAAATCACAGTAATAGTTTTCAAAGCCAAACTGGATGAAGTGCATGTTCGTATGACCCTACAAGATGAATATAATGATGAGCTCACTCAGAAACTTTCTGAACAGATTCTGAAGACGGAAGAGTTCAAAAACTTGTCAATCCATTTGCGGGATCTTAAAGAAGTAGCCGAAGCTGAATGTACCAAAGCTCGTGAAAAAAAAGAATCCGAGGGGCGATCATTTGTTGTGCAGGACTCACTGAGAATCGCCTTTATCAAGGAACAATGTGAAAACAGGCTGCAGGAATTGAGGCAACAGCTTTCTGTTTCCAAAAAGCATGGTGAAGAGATGCTTTTGAAGTTGCAAGATTCCGTTGATGAACTCGAGAGAAGGAAGAAATCTGAAGCTTCTCAGTTAAAGACAAATGAAGAGCTATTGCTGAAGATCTCAGAGTTGGAGGCTGAGTTACAGTCTGTAGTTTCTGAAAAACGTGAAATAATGAAGGGTTATGACCGTATGAAGGCAGAATTGGAATGTGCACTATTGAGCCTTGAATGCTGCAGGGAAGAAAAACAAATGGTCGAGGATTCTTTGAAAGAATGCAATGAGGAGAATAGTAGAATTGCAGTTGAACTTACCCTGACCCTGGGACAGCTGGAAAATATTGCATCTACGTTGACTAATCAGAAGGAAGAAAATGGCCATGTATCTGGTGATACAGTTTTAGGAAAGGCTTATAAGCAAAATGTAGACGCTGGTGGGAATGGCTCAACTGGGAAGGCTTTCCTTAACTGGATGAACCATCATACGTTTGGTAATTGTGAAGAACTAGAAAGTGCAAGCACAAGGATTGAAGGTGAAGAGTCAACTGTTCCTGCAAACATTCAAACTTTCGAGGTAACCAATTTTCTCTTTGTTAGTTTAACCATTGTTCCATTGATTCCTGATTGCCTGCAATACAAGGAACATTGATCATTATATTACAGCATTAATTTTCTGATTTGACTTTTGGTCTGCTGTAACAATGACATGTTTTATGTAACAATCTTGAGATAGCAGCCAACTGAATATTGGTGGGGTCCCTCCACTAAGAGTCAAAAGTTAGTGCTTTGTGTACATGGAAGGCTGTGGACCCAATACTTGCCTGACAAAAAAATTGATAAAGCAACCAAGATTGATAAACATTATACCTTTGTTTTCTATATGTTTGGCACTCTTTCATCTCTCATCCTAGTATCCTAGCATTTCATTAGTCTGTACACTTGGATTAGAATTCTACTACAATGGTGTAATGTAGTCCCAAACCTTGCATTCACTCCACATAAATCTTTCTGGGTTGATAGAACATATTTCAGTTGCGCATTGAAGTGTGGTTCTAAGGAAGTTTATACATGCATTCGTGGCAGGGTGCTCTTGTACTGCAAAGTGAAGATGGAATTTCAAAGCATTCCTTGCTAGAACAAGGGGCCTTGCTGCAGAATGATGCGAAGCATTTAGCTGTTATCAATGGCCATTTCAAAACCCAGAGGTTAAAGTGTAGCATGGACAATCTACAAAAAGAGGTACATATTTTGTTCTAGAAGGCAATTGAGAAATCTTTTGCTGATCATGTTTCCCACCATATATGTTGGAAGGCATGATTGCATAAGTGATAAACTCCTGTCTGTCTAAAGACTTTATGATGCAACCCAATATGATTGCTTCACTTCTGATTTGCAGTTGGACAGAATGAAAAGTGAGAACTCCCTTCCACTAGATGATCTTCGTTTTGACCCCGATTCTCAAGGTTTACAAAGAGAACTGGTGCAGTTACGCAAGGTAACACGATCTTTATTTTGAAGCCCCTTAGGGAGTGTTTGGTTCGCTGGAATGATTTTGGGAAGCAATGGAGTGGTCATTGGTTATTCCTTGGCCTCCCAGCGGAATGATCATCCTCCAAAATTGGTGAATTGATGATAGCATTTGCCATGTGCTATCCCTACTTATCTAACGTGGGAAAGAGCACTCCAAATGCATGACCATTGCATCATTTTGGTGAACCAAACACTGCCTTAGAGTGTGTCAGTGCCCTTTTCCGAGACTCTTATTTCTTCCTTTCTTCCTCATGGTCTTGCTAAGGCAAATGAAGAGTTGAGAGGCATATTTCCTCTGTTCAATGAATTTCCGGGTAGCGGGAATGCCTTAGATAGGTTACTTGCTTTGGAAATTGAGCTTGCTGAAGCACTACGGACAAAGCAGAAATCAAGCACTCTTTTTCAGAGGTATGTCCTCATTTTTCGTTTAACAACAAAAGCAAAAGCTGTAAAGGGCTTGGGGGCAAACAGATAGAAAACTGAACTTCTCCCTCTTTGTGACAATAGAGTGGGTATCTCTATAAGTTAAATGTAAAATGGGTAACTTCATTACATTTTGTCTATTTAAAGCTCATATATGTTTAACACTATGGCTTGACCTGAGCTGCAAAACAAAATGCTCAAAAGTCAAAACCTGCATTTTCAGGCTCCTGAGTTTGGGTTCTGACCTTTACTCTTTCAGGACCTGCACTCAAATTACAACATTCAGAAAACTCATGGTCGTGCTTTTAGTCCATATATTGGTGTATATATGCTTAAGGTTTTGTGTTTTGCTCTGCTTTGAGTTTTAGATGTTTTGCGACTGCCTGTATTTCTTCGCTTTGCGTTTAATTTAACTGCTTACTGGTTATTATGGGGTATTTTCCATGCACAAGACAAAAGCGTCTGTTATTTTTTCTTCACCTTGCTAATGTTCAACTAGTAGTGCTACTACTACCATGAGAGACTTTTGAAAATTGTTTCATGTGCTTAATTTCGTATTTCTGTAGGACTGTTACGCACTTACGCCTGTTTGTGGATTATGGATTTGAGAGCTTTACCAAAGCAAAGGAAATTAATAGGGAAATAGAGAAATAAATTAGCTTCTTTGCTTCATATTATCATCCTGTCTTTTTCATTTTCCCTTCCCTCCACGAATCCAGGATCCAAATACAGCCTAATGGATTCCACGAAAAACTGGGGAAAAAAATTTGTTCACCCTCACCAAAAGAGGGTGAACAAAACCCTCACCCTGATTGGTTGAATGGTGTGGGGTCCAACAAAAATGGTGTGGATCCCACCATAATGTGATGTCATGCTTACCAAAAAGTGTATTGATTCTGTGGACCCTACATCATTTCAACCAATCAGGGTGAGGGTTTTGTTCACCCTCTTTTGGTGAGGGTGAACAAATTTTCAGGGACCTTGCTCCTTTATCGTCTCGAGGACCTAATGAATAATAACTCCTGTCATGTCATGTCATGTCATGTCTTATTGCTTTCCTGAAACAGTAACCTGTATTTATGA
>JAXBDA010000053.1:93961-121647 GCA_036023075.1 Gaultheria prostrata | reverse complement strand
GAGGGTGAACAAATTTTCAGGGACCTTGCTCCTTTATCGTCTCGAGGACCTAATGAATAATAACTCCTGTCATGTCATGTCATGTCATGTCTTATTGCTTTCCTGAAACAGTAACCTGTATTTATGATACTAAACTAAGGATAACAATGTTATCATCTACGAGTAACAATGGTCATTTGGTGTTTAGTTCCATGGGTATGACTTAAAAACTACCATTTGTTGGTTTCAATACAATTTCCTTCGGAGGAGCATAAGTATTTTTCCCGTTGCATCTCGTTATAGTAGTTGATTGGAAGGTTTTTACCATACTTCGATTACTCTCAGAGTTGCTCTCTGTCCCTGTGGAGTGTAGAGTCATGTTAGTGTTTGAATCTCTCAAATTCTGTTTTTCACTTTTCTAGGCTTGTAACGATTTTTTTTTTTTTTAACTGCCCCTTCTTTTTTTGAACTGGTTTAACCGCCTCTTCTTACTACTGCAAAATTGTTGCACCGGAACATCTGGTGGTCTGCTCTTCTCTTATTCATGGAGCTGGAACACCAATCAAACTTGCATTTTCGAAACAAATCAATCAGACTTCTACTGATTGGTAGCTTAAATAAATACTCATCTACTTTTCTACTTCATTAACACATCTCTTTCCTCTGTGATCTAGTTCGTTCCTGAAGCAACACACTGATGAGCAAGCAATATTCCAAAGCTTTAGAGATATCAATGAGCTGATCGAAGAGATGTTGGAACTCAAGGGAAGGTATGCAGCTGTGGAGTATGAGCTGAAGGACATGCACGACCGTTACTCCCAACTGAGTCTCCAATTTGCTGAGGTGGAAGGAGAGAGACAGAAACTCTCGATGACACTCAACAATGTCCGAACATCCAAGAGATTTAATCACCTGAGTCGCTTCTCATCAGCTACTCTTGGGGACCATCCTTCGTAGGCAGAGTTTTATCTGTTCAACGGTCTTCAGAATGGTTAACTTATGCATTGACTTCAGCTTATAGGGGCTGCTGACCTTGTGCAATATGAAGGATGAATTGTACAAGAAGCTTGAGGGATCTCAGTTCCATTGTATATATAACATTTTCCTGGTGATATAAGATGTAGAGGATGCCTGTAACATTTGGACCTATTTCCCGCTTTCTATTTCTATTTCCGTTCCCATTTTTTTTTTCTTTTGCCCTTGTGTTTGCAATTTTCTGTGTATAGGAAAAAAAAAAAAAATATTTTATTGACCTTATCGTTCTTATACAGAAGGCTGTACGAGAAACACTATAAATGTCTTTTTTCCTCTCTGCATTTCGTTTGAAATTGCTCTGTTTTGTGTTGAGAAGTTTAAGTCAATCGTTTGAGTTGTGAGATATTTAACCGAATGGTTCGCATGACTTTCTAGGTCTCTTTCTTGAAAGGTTGGGCGTCTGAATTGGTAAAACTTGAATCCATTGGGATTCTTTCCCCTCTAGATTTGTACTAATTGAGAAGAGGAGCTTTTACCTTGATCAATGTATAGACTCGCCCAGTTCAAAGAAAAAAAAAATGTATAGACTTGCGTTTTTATCAAAACAAAAAGATTTACAGATTTGCGTCTATTTATAACTAGGTCAAGTTTCCCACTTGATTTTATCAAGATTATAAAATCAACCCTTGATTTTATTAAGTGGGGAATAAAGTTGATAAAATCTCAGATTTTTTAGTGCAAAAATCTGAGATTTTATCAAACTTTATTCCTCACTTGATAAAATCTAGGATTGATTTTATCAAAATCTGATAAAATCAAGTGGGAAACTGAGCCTAATGGATCATATCTGTTGTAGTTTCTAGAATGTAGGGCATTGTACCTTTTTTTTTTTGATCAGAAAAACATTAATTTCATTAAAGATCTCAAATAAACTATAGGAGTGAACCCTAACTACCAAATACAAGACACAATCACAAACCACTAAGGGTATATAGGCTCTGGATTATCGTACTGCACGAAATAGACCAACTCTATGTATAGGCGTAGAGTCCGTCTAAGATTCAGCAGAAGAGCAACCCAAAACGGGAGCCTAGCTCACCCCAGTGACAGTAAAAACAGATGAGATCTACGAGTCACCATTCTGCTGGAAAAACTGGATAAACCAGTTCGGAAAAATCAAGCACAGAAAAAACTAACAAAATAAAATCAACAAATCAAAATCCAATAAAACAAAGCTACCCGGAGCACCCCTCCCTGAGTTGAGCCAAGTCGGACCGAGTTGCACTGGGTTAAGGATGAGTCGATTATTGCCCACCACCGAAACCCACCGGAACTGGGGACACCAGACCGGTTCTAAGAGCCAAGTGAGCGCCGCCAGCAAACCCCTTTGCTCCGACCCCTCCTTATTGCTCCACCGCAAGCCGCCACGCCAGCACTCCCCTCATCGCCTCCACCACGCTGAAACAGAACCCAGTGGCGCCGGATCAACACTACAGACAAAGGACGGCAAGAGGACCGGACTACACCCATCCGAGGAACGGAATCCGTGAAGAAAACCAAAGAAATGCAGCGAGAACACACTTGCAGGGTTAAGATGAGGGGACAGGAGGGAAAGGGGAAACTAAGGGGGAGGGGGCGGAAGGAGGCGGCTAGAGAGAGAGGCTGGAGCAAACTTCGTTGCAGGAGAGAATGTTGGTAGGGTATTGTACCTTGTAGTTCGAAAATTTTGCCACATAACGCAGCTAAGAGTGCATTGTGCGCTGGGACAAAAATTCCAATCCCCAAAAATTAGACATCCAATGTCGTTAAGCTTATCAATCCACAAGCCCCAGGCAGCACAGTGGCAGTTACCCCAAAACCAAGGCTTCGGGAAGCCTTCGAACGATACTGGTCGATCCAGGGGTATTTGTTCTTGTGTTGGACCAGTCCATAAAGGACTGTGACCTAGCTTATATTGCCCCAGGTGGACAGCATTAGTCTATCCAAGGGTCAGATGCCGAGTTAGCTGGAAATATCCAACTTTCATAGAACAGCTATTGATAACCCAGCATAAGTATTTTGGAATTACATAATTCCATTTTTTAAAGAGGAATTCCATATTTCCCGAATGCCTTCAACCATCGCATTTATTTTCTGATTGAATTCAATGAATTGCTCAGGTTTTTCTTGAGGGATTTGGCCTGTAATAAAATTCTAATGTAGGGAACAATTTGTTTACTAGATATCACCACTATGGTGACTACACAGTCCATATGGGATATTTTACCCCATTCGAAAACTCTGACAAATATGTTACCCAACTTGATAGAGTAGTAGAAACCAATAACGAGATCGTTCTGCAATACATGTTTTTGCTCTAGTTGTTTTTGTTTTTTTTTTTTCCTTGTGACAATTTGTATCCAGAAAAGAAAATGAGAAACGTTTCATGATCTCTAGCTTCTTTTCGAGCAATGCATCTAATTCCTTCTCTCCTACTTGAACTTGTGGAAGTGGAACTAAGAACCTTTGCTTTGAGAAACAACATCAAAAAAAACAAAAACAGCCACTGAGAAGTTAATGACAAGTCCAGAAACCTTGTTTCTGCAACGAAACCTGAAAACCAGATAGCTTTGGAAATGGAACTGGGCAACCATCTGAAAACCTGATAACCAACAGAAGTTTCCTTGTCGATGCCATATTAGGGTTCACAGAATGGTGCACAAACACCTGTTTTTCTTCGGGAAGTCATCCTTCAGTTTTTCTGCGACAAATGTATTAAGAATCAGTACTTCAGATTTCCCAACAGTTTTTCGGTTTTGTAACGTGCAAAGCCCAAAAAGTGTGGAAGTACACTTCTGTGAAGAATAAATCAGTGTAAACGAAGATATGCAAATGAAGAATGTCCGGTACATATTAATCTTCATTCATGGGTTAAAGAGGAAGAGGAATTAGAAACCACATGCAAGAGGTATCCAGAAATTAACACAATTGTCATCAGAGTATGGAAGTAATAAATCCATAAATTTTCAAAACCTGCCATCAGAGAATGGGAAGATTTTAAGCAGAACACTAAATGACGTTGGCATCAACCATCAAGCCATCAAGGTGTAGTCCAATGTAGGAAGCTCACTGAAGAAGGCCGTTGCTGCTTTGTAACGACTGGGGTCAGAAACCTTAAGAAGCTCTATCATGAGGTTTTGAGGAACTAACTCGCAATGAGAAGACCAGAAAAGTTTCACAAATGGAAGAAACTCAAAGGAACCTTGAAACAAATATGGCCTAGTTCAAGAACACAAAACTAATGAAACAAGGATACAAGGAAAGAACATGGTTCATTTCAACTGCGTTTAGGCCATGAAAAGAAATACTCCGTTAAAGCTATGTTACCATATCAAGAAAGCATCAAGTGTGCAGTGACATCATTAGCTCTATAAGCATCCATGAATGTCAGATGAAAGAAAAAAAAAGCACAAATAAAAAGTGCTCTGTGAATTACCAGTATCTTTGTCCGGAACTGGAGGACGAATGACAACGTGCATAGTGATGACCCCTCCCGGTAGTTCCCCAATTGGAAGTCTGGACTCAGCAAGTGTCTTGTTGTTTTCCAATATCTTTCCCCCATTAATAAGCTTCACGTCATTGATAGTTTTTGGAGCATTTTCTTTTTCTGTCCAACACAGGTAGCTTTCATTGGGATATAACAAAAAATGAAACAGAAGCCACATGATTATTGAAGAGATTTACTGCTGAAAGTTGTAAATACAATCAACGTCAAACAATTTGAGTTCTAGCTTCATCAATAAATGCCACAAATGTATATTACCACGCACATATATATCTTGATAAAGCTTGCACTAATAGAACTTCACAACAAGGATATTAAGATTTCATAAAGTTTGTCAAATGGTGGATACAAGAAATAGACCAAACTTGTTGATAAATCTTTGGATCATAATAAATCATATGATTCATGCACTCTTTATTTTCCTGTTTTCGTTTGGCTTGGGAAAGGCTTGACGGCTTGAATAACTTCTTATGGAAAAAATGTGTCTCTAAAAGCCATATCTGCATAAAGAAAGTACTCTTTGTATACATACTTTGAACTGATGTGCTAACTTGCAGGCAAACTAACTAAACAACACCACAAAAAGCAGTACACAACAATCATGTGATTCCACAAACACACAGATAGCAATATCAAACATTCTGAAACACATCCAAATTCATAGTTCAAACCTTTTTATCGATCGGCAATTCATAATTCAAAACTTAATGAGGGTTGGTTATAGAATTTACAACCTTTAGGCCATTGTGCAACTATTCTTTCTTTGAGAGATCCAACAGAGGTACTAGGGCTACAATTGGTTGGCACGATGTCGGTCCCATCAGCAAGCCTGAATTTAAGCTCAACCAAATCTTCTTCAGCCATTCAATAACCTCCCACCCAAAAACCCACCTCAAATTCTTATAACCACCGAACCAGATCAGCACAAACTACACGAATATACCCAACAATTTTTTTCTATATTACCCTCACAACAGATAAATATCATCACAAGAAGCCTTTTCACAATCTAATGCAAAATCGACCCTTCAGCCAAAATCTGGAAGAACCCAGATCAAATCTCACTCAATTAAAGCCGTAGAAAACAAAACCGTAGGAAACAAAATCTGGTAAAAGCAAACCAACCACTAATTTTCAACAATTTTGTTAAGGAAGAAGAATGATACGAGTTCTTGATGTCAAACCAAGAATACTACAACTACTTAGAAATCCACGATATCAGATTAATGAGAAAGCATTAGAAAACAACTTAGGAATTGGAATTGGTGGGAGGGTTGAAAATGGTGAGGGATTCGATGGCGGTGTGAGAAGAAAGAATCAGAAACTTCTTGCAATTGCTTGATGTAGAAATAGAAGAAAGATAGTATCTACCGAGAATGATTGAAACCTTCCCAAGTGAGATTTTTTAACATGAATCTACACTGCAAACCCCAATGATTTGGAAGCTGACACTTTTGCATAGCTACCCTCGAAAAGGTTTGGATAATAGCAATAGCACCCCTTCATTGTTTCTTTCATTAGGAACAAGGACAAGGACGCAAAACGTTTATGTTTAGAACTCGAGGAAAGGAATAGAAAAAGAAGAGAGAATTGTTTTAAAAAATTATTTCCTTTGTTTGAGTTATAGAGAAAGGGAAGAGAAATTTTCAAAAATAAGTTTCATTTTCTCTCGAATTTCCTCTCAGCTTTCTCTCTAATTTTGTTCTTCATTATTTTCTCTCCATTTCCCCTTCTTTCCCCAAGTTCCAAAAACACCCTCAGTTTTATAGACCTTTTTTTCTTTTTAGATAATACTACTCTTGAACAGTTAAAAAATACTACTCCATGTCCTTAATATTGGTCTCTTTTGAAGTTTTAACTATCGAAAAGGACGAAAATAATTGCACTTTAATGTTTATGAATCTCCATATCATTTAGTCACTTTTTTTTTGGAGAGATTAACCTGTTCTGTTCCGTGGTGCTAGAACTATTTCCATCACACATTGTGTTGGGGCTTATACATTTTGTTTTGAACACTAAATAATTTTTCCTTATTTTGAGTTTGAAACAATCCATATAAAAAAAAGAAAAGAAAGGGAAAGACAGGAATAAAGTTCTTGTTTTGTCTCTTTGATTTTTCAAAATGCATAAATAATTAAATATTACAGAAAGTCTCAAAATGAAATAATATGCTGAAATTAAGAACCACGAATAGGTAAAGGGAAAATGAGTAAAGATTTACTTTCTAAGTTTTTCTAATCATTAATTGTAATTTTGCTTCATTTCGTAAAATTACCTATTACAGTGATGAAATTACACCAAACATGAAAATTCCTACAGCATGTTTACCAATACCTCATGAACACTGGGATATGATGGTTTTTTGCACGTTGGTTAATTGAGTACACAAGCCCAAGACTTTGAGTATTTTATGGGGTCAACTTGATTTGGTTTCAAGATTGTGGGGTTAAATGGTAGTTGGCGATAGTTGAAGGCTGTTGAAAAAGTAAAGCAGCCATATGACTGTCGACTGACCAGAAAAAAAAAAATGGAAGAGTACTTTCATATGCCAACAAGGAGACCTAACATGATTTAGGCCATATTCCAATAATTCAAAAAAGTCAAAAAGATAATTATTTCTAAAATCGAAAAAGTTACTTTCTCACAATACATCACATAAAAAATTGTGAAAAATCAAAAAATCAAAAAAATTCTTTAGTGGAACACCCCCTTAGGTGATTATGAGCTAATGTCAAACGTGGAATAAAAAGAGGACTTGGTCCACGGCCACGTTTTGTTAGTTTTTTATTGGTGGTAAATACTACTACATCGTTGTTATTTTCTTCTCAATAACTAGGGCTGTTCAAAAAAACTGGTGAACCGTGAATCCGGTCCGAACCGAACAGATTCGCACGTTTTGGATTTTAACCGTGGATTAATGGTCTGGATACGGATTCAAAAAATAAAAAACCGTGACTCGCGGTTTGGACACGGATTTTGATTTTGAAACCGTGGATTAACCGATCCGAACCGTGAGATTTTTATTATATACAAAGTTTTTTAAAAAATAAATATATATGTATAGATGTGTTGTTTAAAAAGTTTGATGTTTACACTTTACAATGCTCAAACTCAGATTTATAGCCTATTGTGTTTGGAATTCCAAAATAAATTTTGGGTTTTATTTTTTGGCTATCTATTTTGATTTTATAATGTTCATGTTTAAATTTGTTCAATTAAGTTGTTGGAATATTTAATAAGCTTTCATTATTTCTTCTCAGTGAATGCTCTTTTTCTGTTCTTCTTGATGCTTTATATTCTTATCTACTAACTATACTACCGAATACTACTGAAGTGTTTGTTTCAATGTTGAGTTTGGGTTTTTGAATGAATTGATGATTTTTTTTTAGAATATGTTGAAAATCCGTGGACAAATCCGGAACTGATCCGTGACTCGCAAATCGGATATGGAACCGAACCGTGATACTTTTGGATCGGACACGAATTTTATTTTCAAAAAATCATGACTCGCGGATTAGGATTGGATTCACGCCAATCCGGACCAATCCGGATCGTGAGCACCCCTATCACAAACCAACATTTTTTTTAATGTTTTGGAATTTTGACATTAGACTTTCGGGTTTGACCAAATGATTTTGTGCTTTTCTGGGTGTGAGGTTTAAAGTTCGACTTTTATGTACTCATTTTCAATAATTTGATAATTTTAATATTCTATCGTCTGGAAAAAAAAAAATATTGGCGTTTAGGTTACAATCACCCACCTCTTTTTATTATCACAATCGTGCCCCTGTCTAAGATTAAAAAAAAAATAAAACCGCGCTGCAATTAGAGAGGGGGAAGCATATGGCTGACGAACCTACAACTCACACAGTCTTATTTCACGGTGTCTCGTGCTCATTTCAAGTTTTTGTCCATTTGTTTATGGGAATTTTGAAAGGCATTTAACTAGAAATACATTTAGAAATATATTTGACTGATTTCACATTGAATACATGCCTGCACATATTTTGCTTCAAGAAGTACTCGAAACGTACATTCCTTATGTAAAGACATGTAAAAGAGAGCATTATATTTCAAAAATATGACTGTCCTTTGAAAAATGATCTCCTTTTTTTTTTTAAGATCGTAAGAAATAGATTTATGTTACTTTATACCCTGGACATGTATAACCTGCCTTTTGTTTATCTAACAATTGCTCACTTTGTAAGACATCCATCAATTTACCTAACATTTCCAAAATTTAGAATTAATCTTTTTTCACCCCTCACTCTGGTGTAGATAAGTTAGGTGCAGTGTTCATATTTTTTTATTAGAAAAAGATTAAAAAAGAGGCAAACATTAAGACAAATCGAGCCGTAAGTCTTAATCAATTGGAGTTTCCTATTCCAAAAATTGTGAAACTAGTTGGGTATTTGTTTTTGGCATTATCTACCTTGTGGGAAGTTGGGTATTTGTAGAGTACAAGTTTCACCTTGCCTTTTTCAAGCTGAAATTCTATTAGGTGCTACATAATTCTCTCTCTGTTTGCAAAATAACCCTCCCTCCACACAACACATCAGCCAACAGCCATAGAAGGGGCGCATTTTCGTGGCAAGCCACCAATTCTCTTATATGTATAGGTGGTTGATATATATGGGCATATGTATTTATCTTAGCTGTTTGTCGAAAAAATAAAATAAAATAAAGTTGTGTTTTTTGAATAAGAAAAAGAATTTATGTTTAGCTGCCTCTTTTGAGTCACACAAGAGTCTTTCCAAAAGTTTTGAATTTCATTTTCTTTACACGATAGTTCTGAATAGCTTAGAAAGTGTTTGTTATCAAATTTGGTTCATCAATTTCTTCTTTTCAGAATAGAAAAAACAAAAGAAGCATCTTCCACAGTTTTGTACTAAAGAAACTTCTCCTCGATTTTTTTATTTATTTTACATAAAGGAACCAATTTCCAAGAAAACATTTGATAAGTTGTTTTTCATGTTCTTGCAAATTGTTCTGGCTTTAAAATGAACACAATTAAGCTACACCACCTTGGGGTTTTTTTTTTTTTTTTTTGGGTAATTTCTTTCTTTCTTTTTTTTTGTTCTTTCCTTCTTGTATATTCGAACATCTTGGATTGTTTTAATCTTTCAACATCACCTTTGAGTTGTTATTTTACTAATTAATTAATAGAGTAGGAGCCTATTTGATTAAGAATTATACTTTGTATTACCCTGTTTTGTTGGACTAATTGGCTGTTTGATTGCGACATTAGACCAATACAATAACACTACCAAATTTCCATTACAATATACTTGATTTTCACGAACAGTTTTGTGCAAGGTTTTGCTTGATTAATCCAAGCCATTCTCCCACAACAAAGGATCGGAAGCATTGTTCTTCCATTTGCTTGGCCATTTAATACGTGGCCAGGCAATTAGGTTACAAAATAATAGTCTCCCATCCCACGAAAAGACGTGTAATTTTTGGATAAATAAATAAAGTACTTTCGTTCATAATTTATTATTTTTTCCGAACAAAATTAAAGAACTAATCTACATCTTTAATTTGGTGAGAATAAACCAGAAAATCATGTACACGAGTAATTTATTTTTTGTTCCGATAATTGCACAGGGGACTTATTTTGTGACAGAGAGGGAATGAAATAAAAAGTTAGAATATTTTCTTTCCAGGCATACCGTATCTGTCATATTTCTCTCTCTTTTTATTTTTTTCACGCCATAATGTCCTTTGAGTTCTTCGATTTTTGGAGGTATAAGAGACAACTAATCCACTAGCATTTCATAGATAAGACATTTTGATTGTAGCTTGTCAGCCACTTAGTTAAAAATTGCCACATATTAGATTTGTCTCTAGCCCTTCCAGCTTATACCCCATTGATTGTGGATTAAATAGGTAATGTTATTATTGGAAAGAAAGCATACTAGAAAGTGAATTGATTCTCAAGGCCTAGAACATCATTTTTTATGAAGCATCTAATGCCCTTTGTTTCAATTTATTAAATATGAATATTGTGTTGTATACTTAGATAACTTGCTTGATCCACTGTTTTGTCTGCGCAATCTTTCCACATCAATGACCATGGGAAGCAACCACTGATGACAATAACAATGGTAATAGTATATTACGAAAACGAAAGTTCACCCACATTAATAAAGAAAGGCTACAAAAATCTAATAACACAAATATTATTTTATTTCAATTTTCCGATTAGAGAAAACGCGATAATATAAACCAAAACCATGTCATAGGCCACAAAGAACTAATCAAGTCTACTCAATGCAGGCCAAAAGATGACCAGATTGGGACTAGTCTTCGCAAGTCCGATACTAATGTGTTCTTCAAATGCTCGACTCGTTCAGCTCGAATATCACCCTAGTGTCTGGTGCTAGAAAATCATTACAAAAGGGGGAAAGAAAAAAAAGGGCAAAGAGATAATAAAGAAAAGAAAAAACGGAAACCCTATTGCTTGAAAAATGGCTGGTGAAAAATGGAGTCCTAATTAGGTAGCCAGGTAGGTGTATACAGTTGTCTCCAGCAGATGAAATAGATGAGAGATCCACCACTAAAATTGCTTAGTACTGGAATAATGAGGTAATTATGATGCTTATTCAACTATGGTAGGTCTATATGTTATAGAATCTGATACATATTAACTAAGGTCATTGGTTCTTTCCCAAAAAAATATTCCTTGTAGCCCTTGTGGGAAACTTTAGGTGGTTTCTTGTTCTTCATCATGTAGAATTTGAAACTTGAAAGAAAATGGCCATATTCTTAACAATGTAAAGAGCAGAAGAAAGCTTAACACCACCTACATTCGATACCAAACACGAAAGAATTATGCTATCTGAATCTGATTCTCCCTTCCATTTTTTTCGCAATGGAATAATTGATCTCCATGAAAGGTTGCATAACAAGGAAAAAAAAAAAGACGAAGGAAATAGAAGCCGACAAGTCGAAGCCAATTTGCATTGCCATGTTGTCTGATTTTGGAGGAGCTTCTTCACATTAGGTGATTTTGTCCAGCCTAATAGAGAAACACTGAGAATGATGAATACAGACACGGCACAAGGACACGACACGACATAAACACAAACATGCGTCATTTCTCTCAAAGTTGGGACACAAAACGTTAGGGACACGTCAAAGGAAGATATATTTATATTACAGCTGTGACTTACGAATTTATGTAAAAGTCAAGGACATCATTTCTATCATATTAAGATTAAAATAGTCCAAATAGTATTGGCATTGTGAAGATATAAAATCAATGCCATTGTATAAGTGCTCATGAACTAAGCATTCATGGAAATTTTAATACCTTTGAAAATGACATTTTAACGTGCCCTTAGAATTTTCCCAAAGAGTCCCCATTGTGATCCTCAAAGTATCCCCACCGTATTCTAGATTGTCCACATGTCTAGCTAAAAGAATGTAACACAGATACATGAATGGAAAATGAGCGCATCCTCAGGTGTGCCTGCATGTGTCCGGAAAGCGTCGTGTAGTGTTGTGCAGGTGTCCGACACGTATTGGACACAGATACGTGAATGGAAAATGACCGTATCCTCAGTAATGAAAAGAAGAGGAAACTTAACACCACCTAACAAAAAAGATAATTCTGTATCCACTCTCCAGAATCTACATATTATTGTTTTTTCATACATGATTGTCGATCTGATCTAGTCATCTAGACTCTAGTTCATATTAGCTCTGTCCAGGTTGAAGAACAAGCAATAGCAATACATTTGCAGCTGATAAATTGGAACTGTTAATAAATAAAGGTGCCTCCGGCAGATGACATAGGAGTAGTATTGATGATATCCACCTCTCGAATTGCTCAGTACTGCAATAATGAGATTATCATGATACTTATTCAACTATGTTAGGTCGATAAGTTGTTGAATCTGATACATATTACCCAAGGTCCTAGGTTATGTTTAAAATATATAAGATACCCCCCAAAAAACTGTTCCTTCTAGTGCTTATGGGAAACTTAGCTGGTTTCTTGTTCTTCATCATGCAGAAGTTGGAACTTGGAAGAAAACTATCATGTCCTCAATAATGTAAAGAGAGCAGACAAAAGTTAACACCACCTAACTTGAATACCAGACACAAAATAAAAATACTATCTAAAAGGAATTATCAAAAAAGGGTTCCGAAGTCAAAAGGTGACGAGCCAGAGTCAATATAAGGGGCGGTTTATCGGTTTTGGGTTCGATGAGCTTCTTCACAATACGTGATTTTACCCAACCTAATAGAAAAAAGATAAGAAGAATGGACATGGAAACAGAACAAGGACATGCTGACACATCATGTCATCATTTATTCAAAAATTCCAACACCAAAACATGAGGATACGTCGAATATAAAATATGTTATACATTATAGATCCATCTTAGGAATTCGTATAAGTCATGAACATTATTTCTATCCTATTAAGATTAAAATAGTCCAAATAATAGTATTAGGATTATGAAGATATAAAAGTCAATGGTCATTGTACAAGTGCACATGAACTGATCATACATGGAAATTTTGATTCTGGCCTACCTTTAAAAATAGCATGCTAACCTCCTAACGTATCCATAATTTTTCCTCATAAGTGTTCCAGTGTGATCATCAGATTGTCCCCAACTAGTTTAGAGTATCCACGTGTCTGACCAAAACAACATAATTAAAATGGCCACATACCTAGGTGAGACTGACACGTTCCCGAAGAGGGTCATTAGTGTTCTGTCCATGCCGAGACGTGTTGGGCACGGAAATGTGAGGCTACGTGGATGTGCTTCTTAGAAAAAACATAGAAACGTTTTTTTTATCTGCGATGATATCATCCCCATCAATAATCAAGGTCAACAACAAATTGTTTTTCCATCTTGTATGCATCACTTGCATAATCAACAAAATCAAACCAACCTCTCATATGAAAATCAAATGTGGATTTTATCGATGGAGGATATATTTTTTTGGCTTTTTAAGTAGTTCTTTGTCCTAATACATTTAGGCCCAGGGAACCAATAGTTGTCTTAGCAGATGGAATGGAGCATTATTCTGGAGACCCACCACTAATACTGCTCAGTGGAATAAGGAAATAATCAGGAGGCTTACTAAAGCAATCAGCTATGATAAGTCATAGGTCCTTGTGGGAGCGTTGATTTTGCACCACAGGTACCTTATACATTTAGAAGAGTCCAGGTAACATAGACTATCATAATGGATAATCTAATCTCTAGCAGTAAATTGGTTAACATAAAACTCAGTTTTTTTTTTTTTTTTGTGATCTTACATATAACTCAGCTTATAATTTGATTACAGTACTGAGACTCCAGAATCAGAAGTGCATATCAATTAATGATCCCAATAAGGATTATTAAAGGCTATCTTTTCTACAGACATCGAAGATATTTAATTTGTCCGGTGAAACTCTTTAGCATGAATCAGACGTACTTACAAAGATGATGGGATCAAGAATAAGTTTTACATCCAAAAATTCCAAATGTATCTTTTTTCTATTGTTGGTAGTCTGTACCGAGGTACCAGCCCTTGTAATGAACTGCTGCTTGTCGTAAAACGTACTTATTTGGAAATGATAAACTTGCAACAGCAACTCAATTTAGCAAAAGTAATCTAAGAATAAGCTGATTACCAAGCCATCCAACAAATCCAATGCTAAATATCAACAACTTGACAGCTTATTAGTTCAACTTCAGCAGACCCAAAATTTGTCGCAGCAATGACCTTCCAAACAACCATATCTGATTCTGCCATTGAATTCGAATGTTCAACCGAGGATCTAGCACAAGCTTGAAAAGTTGATGAGGATGAAGCAGCAGCATAAGTAGCATTATTGCATACATCTGCCTGCAGAACTACAACTTTGCGATTTTCATCTTTCGTGATGACATGAAGCTTCCCATGAAGACCGGTGAGTAAATACGGAGATTCTGACTCAGAAAAATCACACATAGGAACTTTTCTAATAACTACTTTCCAAGCATCCTCTTTCTCATCATACACCTTTATTTTCCCACTATTGAGAGACGCAGAAGGATCCAATGCATACAACTCCCCATCAACCACAACACTCAATTTGGTCCCTGCCTGCCTCACAGGCCACCCTTCCCCCATCCCGACAGGCATTTCATCCCAACAATTCGTTTCTGGATCATACACATCTCCTCCAACATCAACAAAGAATGGCCAAGAATACAAACTCTGAGGAACACATAATCTCCCCTTGTACGAAGTCATCCCAGAGGCAATCGGCTTTAGCATGTCGGCAAAAACGGCAGCAGGTGCAACCTGAACTTTTGAGAAGGGCATGCTTGGTAACTCGGACCATTTACCCGTGCAAGGATCGAAAGCTTCAGCTGATTGAAGTGGAGACAATCCACCATGACTCCGACTAACCCCACCAACAACATAAAGCTTGTTGTTTAGAATACTTGTCTTGCAATACGCCCGACCTGTAGACATGGGAGTCACTTCACTCCACACATTCATAATCGGATCATATCGCCAAACACATCTCATAGCACAAGCTTTTGAGATTCCTCCTAGGACATAAAGGTATCCATTAGCCGTTCCAGTGGCACAACCGATAAATGGTAACAACCCAGATTCATGCTTTTGCCCAACCCATCCCCTAATCACGTTGCTAAAGTTACTACTTTGCCCCACCATTTTCCTCATCAAAAGTCTGCACAGACCCTTCTTGGATTCCTCTTGATAAAAAACATTCAGTATTGGCGGCAATTTTTGCCATTTTTTTGACCGAGGATCAAGAGCATGCCATAAGAGCTTGTCATCTTCAAACTTGGTGAGCAAGTATAGCCACTCCTCTGTCGTGCCAAGTTCTTTTCTCAAATGGAATAACTCAGGGCTCGTCATGACTGCCTTCCAGTTCCGTGCCACCAACCTCATATTGAAGTAGCAAATTCTTGGAAGTCTAGCAAAAATATGGATTGATATCTCGTCGGGAAGAATAGGAATCAATCTTAAGTTCTCCTCATCGTGGGTTGATGAAATCTTTTGCCTCTTGAAGGTTTCAGCCGAAGAAACCTCAACGTATGTGCTTGTTGTGTCAGGGGTACTGGACATGCTCCAAAAAGCCCCCATGAAAGTTTATCGTAACCTGTCAATAGCACAAGGAGTAAGATTGTGCAGGCTTTTGACGAAGAGCTTTAGCTTTAGTGCTGCACTGTTTACAACATACTATTACCGATCAACAAACCAGCACCTTACTGAAAAAAGAGAAATTAATGTAAACGAGTGCTCAAATTCTATGGAGACAAATGCAAAGGAAGAACTATATGAACATAGATAAACTCTTGCATCAAAAAAGTTGAGATACCAATACTAAGATCTTCAGAACAACCAAAAGCAGTTGTTAACCGAGAAGTTGATGGAAAAAAGGAAAGATTTTAATGAGTAAATACATACTCCTTTTGTTATTAAAGTAGTTAGGGAAAATACTTCCAGAGAAGATGCATGCCTCCCTACACATACCCTTTCCTTATTCATGTATTATCATGGTCATGAAGCTAAATAAACATTACCGTGATACACTATTGTGCCACAGCAATGACAATTTCCTATAAAAACACTTGAACTTTTGTTGAAACAACGAAACGCCTAACTTTAGTTCGATGAACTTGGTCGGTGTGTAGGCAAAGTTCTAAAACTCGCTAGGCGCTCCCACGGCGGCCGGGCACCTCCTAGCTTCTAGGCCGAGTACTCGGCGCCTAGTCGGGCGAATCGGGCTAGTCAGCGAGGGGACTTCTAGCTCCTAGGCGGCGAGTACTCGGCCTTCCAGACTTTCTTTTCAAACAGTGTGTGTAAGAGTATCGACTATCGACAATGAATTGCTATAAGTTTTGCCAAAATCAACTTATAACAATATTTCCCCAAAATTTATCTCAGTTGACCCACTTACAGTCTTGCCAACAATGTGATTGCCAAACCTGATCTAGCACAAGATTTGGCAACTCCATTTGTTACCCAAGAAAGCAAGATATGAGAGGTCCAATGGAGGTTAGAAAGAGAAATAGTATCACATTTGCACCAATAGATAAATTTGAAATTGCCAAAATTTGGCACTATGATGCAGGTCCACCGGCATGCCAAATCACCTGCCATATGCCCAAATTTGGCAAAAAAAAAAATGGTGCCAAATTTGGCAAAAAATACAGTAGCAAGAACGTTGCAGAAACATTGCAATTTTACAATTGCTGTCATCATTAGTAATATTTTACATGAAGATGGTTGATATCCACAGATGACGTCGGTGTTTCGAAAGAAATGGAGCAAAACCCATGCTTTCGTTTAACGAAAACAATACATTAAATGATTTTTTCCAGAAAAATGAAAATTCGTGGTAAGACCAGTGAAAAAGGAAGATCGACTTACTTGGCTATGATCGGACGAAATTACGAGTGCAGGAAGAAGATAGATAGAGACTGGGTATGCTTGGATGAAGAGGACGAGTACTATGTGTGTATGTATGCTTTTCTTACTCCAGAGCGAGTGGCCAATGTGATTTCGGTGAAACAATTGAACAACATACTTGCAGCTCTCTCCTCCACTAATTTCTTGTCGGTATATTAATTTTTTTTTTTTAAATCAGGTGTCCGGGCAAGTTTTTACGCACCAATTCTAGGATACCAATCACACCGTTCTCTAGCGGGGACCCGGTTAAAAGCCAAATCAAAGCTCTATATGGACTGACCCCAAAGAGTTGATAGCACTTGCCATGTTTCGAATCTAAGATCTTAGGAGGGAGCTAAGCCTTGACCACAGGGCCAACTCTCACCTGATTAATGCACTTTTTGATAAGTATGACATCACTTTGTATTGAGATCTACACTTTTTTGTCTCCATACCATTTCAACCAATCAGCCTGAGGGCGAACAATTTTTTTTTCCAATCCTGGGTTCCCATAATTCTATGGTACCAACGAGGGTGCATGGATTTGCGTGAGAGTCGTACACACATAATCCAATCTGTTTATTAATTATAAAATAAATTTTTAAGTTACTTAGATAAAAAAACAGCTCAATCGGTTTGATCCATTTTGCAAATTTTCTATTTTAGCATCCTGAATTCTGAACATAAGAATTATGAGATGGAGATTATCATGAGCTTATTAACCTATTATTATAGGTCGATATGTTACGGGAACAGATACATACTCCTTCCGTCCCAAAAAATTTGGCCTACTTATAAATTTCAAGATTTTATGTACAATACACGATATTATCCAAAACTTGTAACTTTTCAAGTTTGCCCATTATTAGTTGACCCTAATAAAATGTGAGTTAATCAAGTTTTAAATTTAAATTTTTTTTCTGAAAAGCGAAAAATCTTGTCGCTAGTGTAATCAGAGAGCTTTTTCAAAATTTTAAAATGCACTTTAAATTTTAAAATTTTCAATTATTCTTCTTTTGGTCTCATTATTTTGATTGTTAAAAGCATCTCAAGGGTAGAAATGGAATTTACCGACTTTCTTTTGTTGAAAATTTTAAATTGGTCCCATATTTTGGGACGGCCAAAAAAAGAAAGTAAGCCAAATTTTTTGGGACGGAGGGAGTATTAATTATCAAAGGTCACACGTTCTTTTCAAAGGTTAAACTATCCCAATCAAAAAACAAAAAAGTCGGTCCTTACTTTTTATGGGAAACTTAGCTGGTTTCTTGTTCTTCATCATGCACAATTTGGAACTTGGAAGAAAAAGATTATTCCTAAACAATGAGCAGAAGTAAGTTTAATACCACCTAACAATTTGAATTGTTATTGCTATAATATACAATGAAAGCGTCAAATTGGTATATTATACCATTTTTTTCTTGTCATTCGTTATTTCTAATTCATTACATGGGGAGGGGGGTAATGAGACTTGATCCTGCGATACAGTGTGTGACATCCAAGAGCTCTATCGCATGAGCTAGCCACCACTTGCATATTATAGCGAAGTTGGTCCATTGATTCCCTAACTATTTTTACCATAACCCGATCCCTTCATTTTAAACAAACTCATCCAACAAATTTCATTATCCAAACTTCAAATGAAATGCAAAAAAAAAAACTTCAAATGAAATGCAAACTTCACTTTATTTCATTAACTAACTTTGAAAGCTAAACAATAAGAGCAACACCAATTTAAAAAAAAAATCAATTAGCGAAAATAAAAAAAGTTATGGCATAATGAGCGATGAGATGTAGTTTTGATTTTTCATTTTCGTGACATTTGGTATTCTTCTTTACTTTTCTTTTCCTTTATTGGTTTGATTTTTATCCATCTTGGTGTTTTAACTTGGACAAAAAACATGGTATGTGGTACCTTTTTGCAATTCACTATTGTTTGAAAAAATAAAAAAAAATCTAAAAAACTGAGTTGCGGTGGAGGAAAAAAGTGACTTGGCAAATTTACCTATAGGTAAAACTTTTGCCAAATATTGCACCAAGAATACCTACAGCTATATTTATCACTTGATATAGCTCATCATTGGAGCTCTCATTTTGACCATGGTTGCTATATTATAACAATAACATATAAAATAACACACCATTGGAGAAGCTCTAAACTTGAATACCAAAAACCAAATAAAATATACCATATATACTATTTTTCCATGGTCTTTTTGGCTGTTTTATCTCAATTATTAGGAGATCGAGTTATAATTTGTAATTTTGTACGTCATATTCTTTGACCTATTTTGGCCAAACTAGAAAAGCAAGCTTTGTGTTTTTTTTTTTTAGATTCAAAAAGTCATAACATTTGGCTTAAAGAAGCAACTTTACAATAAACAAAAAGCGATAAAAAAAAAAACAATTACAATTTGAGAAGTGAAAATCAAAAAGCATAAAAAATGACCAAACAAATTCACTTTTGGCTTTTGGCTTTTTTCCGGAAAAAAATAAAAAGCAAAACGCTTGTTTTTCTACTTTGGCCAAAATAAGCCTTTGTCTCGGTGAGAGGAATATGAAAATTAAAAAAATTTCAAAAAAAAATTGAAAAATTAAAGTGTGAAACGGAAAAAGAATCCTTTAATTTTTAGAAACTTTTTCAAAAATTTCCCACGTTTTTTATTCCTAGCTCCCTCCGAAGAATATGATGTACGAATCACACACAATCTCTTAATAATTGAGACAAAACAACGAAAAAGAGCATGCGAGTTTGGCCAAAAAGACCCTTTACTCTCCTTATCTTTTTGCAAAAGAACAATCGATCTCCACGAAAGGCTGCATAAACAAAAAAAAAAAAAAAAAGAGAGGAAAAAAGAAGAAGAAAAAGGAATTAATTACCATAAAAGGGTTCCGAATTGAGAAGCTGAGGAGTCTCTTTCTTTCTATCATATGATATGAGCTTCAGCAGTGCTTCAAACTAGCTAGGAAGATTGTGAATTGGTCAACATTGAGTATGTTTAATTGTCCTGTGCAACTCTTCAACATGAATAAAAAATACTTGCAAAGATGTTGAGATCAAGAATGGATCGATGTCGTAAGTTTCTGAAGCTTTACGTACAAGGATTCAAAATGTATCTTCTATGTATCGGTAGTTTGTTTGTACCAATAAAACATATCGCCGGAGGAAACAAAAGAGCAAACAATATCAATTTTCAGGACCAGCAATCCTGTCGACCTAGGTAACCCTTGTAATGAACTGCTGCTGGTCCAACATATATTTCATGCATGTTTGGGATGCCCAAAAAAAACTGATAGGGAAAGGATAAGCTTGCCCCTGCTACTCAATTTAACAAAAGTAATCTGTGAATAAGCAGATTACCAAGCCATCCAACAAATCCAATGCTAAATATCAACAACTTGACAGCTCACTAGTTCAACAGACCCAATATTTGTTGCAGCGATGACCTTCCAAACAAATGTTTCCGATCCTGCCATTGAATTCAAATGTTCAACTGAGGATCTAGCACAAGCTTGAGAAAATGATGAGGATGAAGCAGAAGAATAAGTAGTATTTCCTACATCAGCCTGCATAACTACAACTTTACTATTTTCATCTTCCGTGATGACATGAAGACCTGTGAGTAAATACGGAGATTCTGACTCCGAAAAATCATGCATATGAACTACTTTCCAAGCATCCTCTTTCTCATCATACATCTTTATTTTCACACTATTGAGAGAAGCAGAAGGATCCAATGCGTACAACTTTCCATCTACCACAACACTCAATTTGGTCCCTGCCTGCCTCACGGGCCACCCTTCCCCCATCCCGGTAGGCATTTCATCCCAATGATTTGTTTCCGGATCATAAATATCTCCTCCAACATCGAAAAAGAATGGCCAAGAACACATACTCTGAGGAACACATAATCTCCCCTTGTACAAAGTCATCCCAGTGGCAATCGGCTTTAGCATGTCGGCTGAAATGGCAGCTGGTGCAACCTGACTTTTGAGAAGGGCATGCATGGTAATTCAGACCATTTACCCGTGTAGGGATCGAAAACTTCAGCTGATTGAAGAGGAGCCAATTCCCCATGGGTCCGACGTCTAACCCCACCAATAACATAAAGCTTGTTGTTTAAAACACTTGTTTTGCAATAAGCCCTGCCTATAGACATTGGAGTCACTTTACTCCACACATTCAGAATCGGATCATATCGCCAAACACATCTCATAGCACAAGCTTTTGAAAATCCTCCTAGGACATAAAGGCATCCATTAGCCATTCCAGTAGCACAACCGGTAAATGGTAATAGCCCAGATTCAAACTTTCGCCTGACCCATCCTGTAATTACGTTGGTAAAGTTAATACTTCGCCCCACCAAAAGTCCGTACAGACCCTTCTTGGATTCCTCTTGATAAAAGACATTCGGTACTGGCGGCAGTTTTTGCCATTTTTTTTACCGAGGATCAAGAGCATGCCACAACAGCTTGTCATCTTCAAACTTGGTGAGCAAGTATAGCCACTCCTCTGTCGTGCCAAGTTCTTTCCTCAAATTGAATAACTCAGGACTCGTCATGACTGCCTTCCAGTTTCGCGCCACCAACCTCATTTTGAAGTAATAGATTCTTGGAAGTCTAGCCAAAATATGGATCGATATATCGTCGGGAAGAGCAGGAATCAATCTTAACTTCTCCTTGCAGTCTGAAATCTTTTGCCTCTTGAAGGTTTCAGCCGAAGAAACCTCCATGTAGGTGCTTGTTGTGTCAGGGGTACTTGACATGCTCCAAAAAGCCCCCATGAAAAGTTTATCGTATCCTGTAAATAGCAGGAGTAACCAGACTGTGGAGGCTTTTGACTAAGAGCTTTAGCTTTAGTGCTGCTCCGTTTTCAACATACTATTACCGATCAACAAACCCGTACCATACTGAAAAACGAGAAATTAACGTAAACGAGTGCTCGAATTCTGTGGAGACAAATGCAAAGGAAGAGCTATATGAACATAGATAAACTCTTGCAGCAAAAAGGTTGAGATACCAACACTAAGATCTTCATAGCAACCAATAGCAGGTTGTTAGCAGAGACATTGATGAGATCACGAGAAAATGAATACATTTTTGTTAAAACATCCAACTCAAAACCAATTGGCAATGAGTGGAGAGGCCCCCCAGTCTCATATACTAGTTTTTTAGGTAAAGATTAACCAATGTTGGACAAACTCTAACACTCCCCGCACGTGCGATCCTTGACCCGCACGAACAATGGATCCACAACATTTGGATTATAATGAAACATAGTGCACTTATGACACAAACAATGTGGAGATAACCAAGAGAGTTTTGTCCAAAATCCTCTGAAAGCCTAGCAAACTCATATACTAGTTTTTGAGGTAATAATTAACCAATGTGGGGACAAACTCTAACAATTTTATGAGTAAATACATACTCCTGTCATTCAAGTAACTAGGGCAAATACTTCTAAAGAAGCTGTATGGCTCCCTATAGACCCTACATTATTCATGAATCTGAATCAACATTATGCTAATACGCTATTTTGCAACAGTACCGACAATTTCCTATGCAAACATATCAACTTTGTTGAAACAACGAATGACATGACTTTAGTTCAATTAACTTGGTTAGTGTGTAAGAGTATACAAAATGAATTGCTGAAAGTTTTGCCAAAATCGATTTATAGCAATATGTCACCAAAATTTATCTCAGTTGACCTACTTACAGTCTCGCCAAAAGTATCATTGGCATACTGGATCTAACGCAAGATTTGGCAACTCCATTTGTTACCTAAGAAAGCGAGATATGAGAGATCAATATGGTTGTTATGGTTAGAAAGAGAACTATAGTAGCACTAAATAATAATATGACATTTCCACTAGAAGATAAATTGGCATTTTTGATATGGGTCCACCGGTATGCCAAATCACCTGCCATTGCCAAAAATTGGCAAAAAAGAAAAGAAAATGGCAAAAGGTCCTCAATTGGACAGCCAAACATGTTTACAAAGTTTATCGAAGTCATGTTTCGTCCAAATTTGGCAACAAGTTTGCCACGCACCCAACTCCACTAATCTCCACCGTCCTATCATTGTTCAAGGCGAAAAAATGCCACCCTTTTGCCAAAATAGTACCAAACATTGCAGCATCTTCGCAATTTTACAATTGTGATCTTCATAAAGATGGTAGATATCCACACATGTTGATGATTCGAAAGAAATGGAACAAAAACCATGCCTCTGTTCTAACGACAACAACAGACTGCTTGAATTTTTTTTTCAAGAAAATTGAAAAATCAAGGTACGATCAGTGAAAATGGGGCCATAATTATTTTTTCTTCCTGTCAATCTCATTTCTTCAAACATGAAAAGCCGTGTAGATTTTCATAATGGTGGTGTACATAATAAACCACCCAATAACTTTAGGATCTAGAATCATCATAATTTTTCACAATACATGAACATAATGCGGAAATATATTAATATAGTTGACATACCTGGACCCATTAAATGGAACCGTGTTAGACCCAAAGAGTTAGCTTGAACTCTTTGGAGAAAGATGGTTTCTCTCCCTTGACCCCCAAACACTTTTAGATCAGTCTCACAGAAAAGGGATGGGAAAAGCAAAACACTCATAGGTGGTGGACAACAGGTAATTTTGGGTCATGTATCAAAATCTAATTTATGAATTCCCACAATATTTTTCAACTCACCAAATCTTTCGTGTCATGTTCGGGTTGTGTCGGGTTCGTGTTGTCATGTCATGTCAAAAAGTCTTACTTTTAAGTAAATTTTTATTTTTTTTTACTTGACAGTTCATCAAACTAATGTCTAATGTATAAAATTTTTCATTAAAATGTGGAGTATATGTTTAGCTTAATTATATAGATTTATTTTATTTTTCGCGTCAAGCATGCCCACCCCTACTCATAGGCAGGGAGAGGAGCTCTTCCTCATACATATACAAATATTCTCATCTACCCATCATTGATGAGAGTAAGTAGGAGAGTTGCAGCCCATCACTCTCTCATTTGGATCTCACCTACACATTAGGGCGATAATGGAGATGGCTGGCAGCTGGCAACCCATTCACATTAATAATTATCATGTGGGTGATAGAGACTAATGCTTACAAGCCGAACCCATTTAATTTTAATCGGGAAACTCTAACAATTAGGGATTAGGAAAACATAATTTTCTCCATTTTTCCACGCATTTTCTCGGCAAACAAACAGACGAATGGTGCAAAACAGAGATGATTAATATAGCCCATCCATTATATTCGCAGAAAGTTGAAATTGAAATCAGGCCAGCATAGATTTGATCTTCAATTGATGATGATGAACTTACCGGGTGGTGATGATCGGAGGAAGTTACTGGTACAGAAAGAAGATAGATACAAACATGAGACGTGTATGTAATATTATGTTCGTCTCAAAAGCTCCTCCGAAGTGGCCATAGATGATTCGGAATTCTGTCTCTGCTCCCCATTAATTGCTCAATGGTAATATATGCATATTTTATCATGTTACTTCCCAACTCAAAATGATAGTCCCTAACGAAAAATAATTGTAATTTTTTTTGAACTTTTTAGAACCAAAGTAAGAACTGAACCAAAGTAAGAACTGAACGAGATTTTTAAATTGGTGCGAGAAAACTCGAAAAAAAAGTGTATGAAAAGATTTTAATATTTTATCCAAAATTACACGTCATTATATAGGAGACTATATTTTGGGATAGAAATACTCCCTCCGTCTCTTTTATAGTGTGTACATTTTCATTTTAGGTTGTCCCTCAATAAGTGTGTGTTTTGCAAAGTTAGTGGGTATATTTCCTATTTTGCCCTTAAAAGTAGATTCCTTTTTAAAAATTTAGTGGATATTATTATATTGATAAGGGTAAGTAATGGAAAGTAGTTGTAAAAGTTGATGTGAAAGAAAAATAGTTAGAATTTTCAGGTAACACACTTAAAAAGGGACGGATGGAGTAGTATTTTTTTTTTATCGTAATCACAACCCAAACAATCACAACGAGTATCAAATTTCTCTACAGGACATGAACATATAATCTCTTAATTTTTATATATTTTTTGCGATCACACAAAAGGGTGAGCATGGTGTGAATGAATTAGTTTCATTTTATGCTAAATTTAACATCATGTCAAATATAATACGGACTGGAAATCTAAAAAATCAAACCCATACAGAAACTCATAGAACCAAACAAATGCAAACCAGTTGAATGCGGTTCGATTTTGGAGTTGGAAAAGAGCTAGCTTCAACTTGAAATATTGTTGGAGGTGAGAAATTTAGGGTTCATAAATCGACTGTTAATCGAAGAGGGATTAGAATAATAAACAATTTAGTGAAGGTCTAAAGGGATTAAGTGAAAATCTATGGACCGGTGAAGAATAAAGGAAAACATTTAGGAAGAAACCTGTGGTAGGATTTTCCCTCAACGAAAAAGGGATAATTGTGTGACTAACCTCTGGAAAGAATTTTGTTCTTTTTAGAATCACTCTTGAGATCGGAAAAAAAAGTCCCTGAAATGTAGGAGGAATGTCCTATTTATACCTATTTATAGGCAACTTGACCTCTCTTGCTGGACCGAGTCAATTGATAAATTCTGGACACGCGTCACATTAGTCGTGCACGAATTTTTCTTTCGTACTGTCAGGTCGCATTTCTCGTGACACTCGCGGTGGTTCTACGGGTGCTACTTTGCGATTGCCTTTCTGTGGAGATCCTTTGCTCTTTAGCCACCAAACCACTAGATCTACGGTAATCCCGATTGAACAGTGTGGTTAATGTGGTTAAGGTAAGCCTCGGTCTTGCTCATGCCACTATCGAACACTGTTAACACTTGGCTCTGTCTTGCCATCACAGCGTAAGAGGCATAGTCGGGACTTCCTCAATCGTGCCAACACTGCGACCAAGCCTAAAAATCTAAAAACTCAAACCCATACAGAAACTCATAGAACCAAACAAATCCAAACTAGTTGCCCGGGGCAGAACACATTATTCGAATCAAATGATCTTTGAAGGACCGACGTCTCTCTGCATCATGCCCCAAATCTTGGGGAATCAAATCGTTCCCCTTTTAGTATTCTTTGCCCAAACTCGGTCGATACGGGTTGTGACGCTATCGGACCACCTCTTGATCGCCGCACCCTGTCTATTGCTCAAAATCTGGCTAAGTATGAAAAAGTGATTTTTCGAAAAGTATCGATTTACGGGATGAAAATTTGCAGTAATTTTTCTTTAGATTTTTCTAACAGCATATTCAGATGGTTTTTATGTGTAGGGTAAGGTTGTTTTTTGGCCCTTTTCTTCGGAGGGAAAACGTGCAGTTTTACACATTTGTGCTAAAAGTGGGGTGTCAAGATTTTGTTTATGAGTGAATCTTGATTTTCTGACAATGCCATTGGTTTCAAAAAGGGGTAGTTACTTATTTTCATTAACCTAAAGCAACTCAAAAAGTTTATTTAAGAAAAATAACTCAAAAGTTTATTCAAGGAAAATAACTCAAAAAATTTATCTAATGAAAATAAGTCCCGAAAGTTGTTGGAGCTGGAAGTTGGGAGGACCCGAGTCCAGGAGCTGACCCTCTCAATCTGGGAGCTGGAAGACACAAGGTTAGAACCCGCGGGTCACCGGAAGACACAAGGTTAGAACCCGCGGTTGGTGACCCGCTTGGTCTTGTATTTATCTTTCGCTTTTTCCACGTCATGCCTCGATCATTGTGTCATGTGTCCAACATTTTTACCCTTCTACAAATGTCATCTCTTCAAATTATTTATGGCACCAACAAATTCTACAAAAACAATCAAATCAAATTTAATTTTTGAAAAAATCCCAGTTAAATTCATAAAAAAATTCTAAGATTCAATAACGGTTGTTATGTGTGAGTTTATTGTCTACAGCCGTTCTCCCAAAGAATCTTTAAATGTATGTACTCCCTCCGTCCCTTTTTAAATGATCCGCTTGGAAAACGTATATTTTTGTGGACGTTAAAAAAGGCATCTCCGTAGAACTTTTTTAAATTTTTTTTGCACCAAATTAAAGTACTCAATGAGCACTTTAATTTGGTATAAAAAAATTTACAAAATTCTATCGAGAAATATGTTTTTTAGAGGTTTGAAATTGCACGTATTCCCGTATGGATCATTTAAAAAGGGACGGAGGGAGTATTTGTTTAACAAATCAATAGCGGTGTTGCCGGCAAAAGTCAGTAGTGTTCTTTGTTTTGTTTTTTTCTTTTCGAACAACAGGTGAATTTTGAACTCCATTCATAAGGTGAGAGTATATGGTGTCTGCCGCTAGACAACCACTCCACTTGCAATTCATTTAGTTCGTTTTTTTTTTTTGGAAACGGTCAAAATGGTGTTCTTCAATTTGCCCCTTAGGCCACAAAGTAGTGCGCACATCTTCTGCAAATGCCCTCACTTAAAACGTTTGGAGTGCTAACAAAATTATACCAATTCTTGACTTTCTCTGCCACCCTTGGGGAAATATAGAAAAACAGAAATCTTTCAGGACGGTTTCGTTATCGTATGGGAAAGGATAGTGTTGAATGGCTTTTGAAGGCCTCTCGGTAGAACAAGAACCCAAATCTAAGGGATACCGCATCAAACCTCCAAAACTCAACATCATTTCATATTACAACCCTACCCTGAAAATTTCAGGATGCAACTATCATCGTAACATTAGTATACTCACTCTACATAGATAATGGATGGTGCTCGGAGAAAAGGAAATTCTGTTGATTGGTGCGGGT
>JAXBDA010000053.1:21461-88961 GCA_036023075.1 Gaultheria prostrata | reverse complement strand
AATAAATTACAAATACAAGCTGGACCACTAAGTCATAATGCTTCAAAAATTAATTTAACCGACAACTTTCAAATTTCCCGTAAAATCTGATTTTGTAACCATAAGCATAAAGAAAAGGGGGTATTTTATCCAAATAACATCAAAGTACAAATTCTCTATATCCCTCCTCTCACGTAAGAAATTTGAAAAAAAAAAAGAAGAAGAGAGAAAAGTGACAGATCAAGTTAACTTTGTGTACATCCGCACTAAATTGTTTTTTTCTAAAAGGGATACTATCGGACAGATCAGCATATCTACGAACAAAACCATTCACATATATCTTTAACGACGAACTAAAAAAGAAACATCAGATCAAGCTGCAGCACAAACTTAGGGCAAGCTGAATCAAAGATCAGGGCCGGCCCTGCGTACAAGCTGAGAGAGAGAGAGAGGGTACCTGCTCGATTTACGATTTGGGCTGTTGCTGATTTCAGTGAAAACCCTAGATGGCGTACGAGTTGGATATTTATGTCGACAATCACATAGAAAACCCTAGACTTTGATCTGTGTCTCAAATTGCTCCCCATACTTCGCAAGTTTTTGGGTTATATCTTGAAGAGGGATATAGCATAAAAAAAGAGAAGTGATATTAGCACTCTATTTTTTTTTATTGGCATTCATTTTTTTTGGTCTCTATTAAGTAAAATTAATCTTACACTTTATGAATAGCGACGAAAAAAAGGAATGCTAATAGAAAAAAAGAGAACGTTAATATCAATTCTTTAAAAAAATTCAAATTTTTAATCAATTACTAGTATAAATTCTGTTGACTACTTCGAATTTAATAAAAATGTGTCATGCAAAACATGCACACAAATGCACATTCACCCCCAGTGAATATGTTTTATGTATAGTTGTGCGTGGTTCTAAATAGAAATATGAATATTGATTGGAAAATAATAGAGAAAATCGGATCTTGAAACCCACAACGAATAAGGCCTTAGTGGATAACTATTATGGGCCTTGATGAATGCGAATATGTGTGGATTTGCATGTCATATTAGAATTTGAAAATTGTTAATCTTCAGTTAATAGGTGGAGATAATAAGTTGAAATTACATAGTTATCTAAAATAATATATTAATATCTGTGAAAAGATATTGATATTCGTAAAATGTGAATTAATATCCGAATTAATTTGTCATAGGCATATTATCCTCCACTTATTGGGTGGAGATTAACAAGACCCTTAGAATTTTTTTTTTTTTAATTTAGTCACAATGATAACTTGGTGAGCAATTATGCCCTGCATTATACTAGTATTGCTTCACTTGTTAATTTGTATATTTGTACAAAAAAAAGGTAATTGATTTTCACATTCCCCAAATTGATAACCACACACTCTTTTTTTGTCTTTTAGTGAAATTTTTACACATAAAAATTTCACTAAAAGACAAAAATACGAGGTGTGGATATCAATTTGGGTCTTCTTTTCCCCGGAGTGTTGATATGCAAAACTATCCTATTCGCTCTTAACTATTGCATCCGCTGGCCTACGATAGACATGTCCATACCACCTAAGCCTATTTTTCCTCAACTTCTCCTCTATATGTACTACACCTACCATCTCGCGGACTGTTTCATTTCTAATCCTATCTCGTCTAGTCTTACCACACATCCACCTCAACATTCTCATTTCCGCTACACTTATCTTGTTCACCTGCTGTGGACACCCGTCGGGCGGACGCCCACGCGATGGCTATCGGACTTGGTTTGGGAAATAGATTTGGAGTTGCCACCCGGGTTTAAGGATCGAACCCGAGAAACCGATTAAAAATGACTCTTTCGCCCAACAGTTTGGAAATAATTTTTACCGGTCACACGAAAACCAATCTGTACCGGATTCAGGGGTTTGGTTAAGAGAAGAGAAGGGTTTTAATGCACCCCTCTTGCCCTGTCTGTAAACCGGTCTCTACTAAATAATTTGTGGGATGTGGAAAATGTTTAAAATCCAATTTCATTCACATAAACGGGATACGGGAATGGGAAACACGTATGCAAGATAAAACACAATAAATGAAACTACGGGGGATGTGCGTGTTTGTGTATTTACAATGACAATGATGATGTTGATGTGTAAATATGAACTAACAAACATATTAATGATTAAAAGAATGAAATATGATGAGAAAACGATATTAACACGGTTAAATGAACAAATGATTCATGCAGCAACTGGATATCATTCTGTCAGCAACATTGGGGTTGAGCGCTCAAGGGGGTCTTGAGCGCTCAACTCCCTTCAAACCCAGCAGATTCAACTTTTGTTTCTGATTCACAGATGATTAAACACAACGTCAAATATCTTCTGGAAATAGGTTTTCAACATTGGTTAATGGCAGAATGACAACAATCAGTAGCTTGGGATTTATTCACATATGAGATGCAACTTTTTAATGGATTTTCCTTTACCAAATATGCTTTGAAACATGAGGGAGATAAAAGATGTGAGAGATATGAGTTGGAGAAGAATAGGTAGATAGATATGATACCACAGTACACACACACACACCCTTGGATAGCTTGAATAGATGATTAGAGATCAAAACAAAGCAAAATAAACAAACCGCTCAGGAGACAGTTTGAGCGCTCAAGGTGATGTTGAGCGCTCAAGCCATCCCTTGTGATCTCCTGGTTTTTGTTAGTTTCTTTGCCATTCTTTTGACACCCTTATGACTTATGGATACTGATTTTTGATGCTCGTGTGAAGTGTACAAAGTATGATGCTATAATACGAACAATAATTACAATAAAAATGAAAGTAGAACTTTAGAACATTGTTTTGAAAGAAAAATCAACCTACCAGAAACTTATTTGCAAATTTTGTAAACTGTAAAGGCAAAATTTGGAAGACCATAAAACTAGAGAGTTTTAGCTCTTCAAATTATCTACGTTTTGATATATAACTCGTCAAAAACGGAGTTCAGAGTAAAAAGTTATGGCTGAAACACTTAACTGACTTTCTGGCATGGGTTTGAGCGCTCAAGCCCTTTAAAACTGGAAGTTTTGAAGATGTTTTTCTTGATTTTTATGACCTTGTAGGCTCACAACAAGTACAAAGAACTTGTGTGAACCTACTGGTCTCCCTCAGAGGGACCAAAACATAGAATGATTGCTTGTTTTTCTACCTTTTTGGCTTGATCAAGACTAGAACTTGGGTTTTTGTTGGATAAAGGCTTAGGGCCAGATTTGTGGTCTTAAAACAGTAGGTTTATGGCTATTTTTGGGATGGCTTAGGACTGATTTTGGTTATACTATGAATGGATGGTAGTATTTGATGCTTATGGATGGATTTTTGGCTTGTTAAGATGGATTTTTGGTAGTAAAAAGGGATATGGACGAATTTGGTGAGTTAAGACTGAGCTAGGAGAGTGAGAGGATGAGTATGGAGGCTGTACATACTGGTAAAAGAGTGAGAATGACAGTACTAGAGTGAGAGAGGCCAAGGGAGGAAATTAATGGAGAAGGGAGGGGTATATATAGCGAGAGAATGAGAGGAAAAATGAATTTGATTCTTCAAAAGGGACTTGAGGTGTGATTTAGGGGGTTTGTGGGCCATGAGGAGCGTCTAAGGAACCAATGGGGGCCCTTGGTTTAGTCAAAAACGAGCTTGGAGTTTTGCAGAAAAACTGTTTGTAAGGGCCTTGATTTAGGCGTGGTTTGAAGCGTTGGAAAGGTGGTTGAGTCTAATTTCTAACCCAAGTGATCTCAATGCAAAATGATTTGTACATCCAAGTGTGTGACCATTTTACCCTCAAGAGTTTGGGAAAACGGGTCATTTTAGTGAAACGCGCGCATCTCCCTCATTTCAAAACAGATTGGGACGTATTATATATCGATAAAGAGGGTTTTGAATGTTCTAGAAGATGGTGTAGACTTGGATTTATTTTGAGGAGGTTTGGGTTGGATATTGGTGGGGTTTCAAGCACTTATTCAAGTTCCAAAGTGTTTTGTTGGTCCTTTTCATCATCGGGAATGCTCGAATGTTTCTCGGGTCCAAAATCGGGGTGTCTACACATGCTATTTATTAATAGGCCAGCATTCTGTCCCGTAAAGCATCGCTGGTCTTATGGTAGTTCTATAGAATTTTCCCTTCAATTTTGTGGGTACGCTCTTGTCACTAGTAGCAGTTCTCCACTTGGATCCTATGGGTCACATCTTCTGCAATCTCTCCATCTTGACTAATAATAGAGCCTAAATACTTAAAATTGTCACTCTTTGGTATCTCCTGGTCTTCAATCATCACTCTTTCTTCATACGCACTTCTTGTATCACTAAACTTGCAAACCATATACTTAGTTTTACTCCTACTTATCTGAAAGCCCTTAGACTCTAGTGCATCCCGTCAAATTTCTAATTTAGTATTAACACCGCTGGCAGTATCATCTACAAGGAAAAAAGAGTGACATGTTTTTTCCAACTTTTGGTTGGAACCCCTTCCCCCTAATAAAATATTTTTATTGCCGATAAAAAAAAAAGAGCGACGAAACAAGCCAAATTTTAAAAAAAAGTTCAAACTCACTGTGTTCGGGCAAATAATTTTACTGATGTTGAGCTCATGAATTTATCTTGGTTTGAACGTACAATAAATTTAAAAAAAGGCTACACCAAAAAAATTAATTTTTTATATACATAATTTTACATTCAATATTGGTCTTTTTTAGTAGATTTTAAATATATATATTTTTCCAACATCGCATGTGAATATTAAAAGTTATAAGTATTTTAATTTCTAAAACTACAAAAGAAGAGAGAGAAATAGGGAAAGAAAAGTGAGGGGAGGGGAGAGAGAGAGCAGATGGGAAACGAAAATGCTAAAGACACACAAACCAGCCACACTACAACCCATGGCAATGGGCATTAACTTTAAAAAAATACCCAAACTTCTGAAACAGTTAACCACCCCCCTGTCCTTACACAATCCAGAGCAAAGAGAGAGAGAGACACCTTGTTTGGAAGGGTTTTTGAGAACCGGTTCTTAAAACCTTTAAAAACCCTTGTTGAAAACCCAACCTGGTGGTGGTTCTCAAAACCTTTGAAAACCCACCCGGTTCTCAAAACCTTTGAAAACCCTTGTTAAAAACCGAACAAGGCCGGATTTTCCAAACCCGGTTCTGAAAACTCAAACGAACAAGCCCTGAGAGTGTTCAATAAAGAAGGGTAAAGCTGCCACCAACAAACTTGTCAGTTTTTTTTTTTGTTAGATTAGTAGCAGCAAGAGCGAGACTACATAGTGGGTAGAATTTCCTACAAATGTGTCCATATATTTTTGGATATTTTGGTAATTTTTTTCTGAGGATCCCATATTTACTCTTTAGATCTTGCCCCAAGTAACATGAAATATTTACTGCCCAAAATGATTCACCGAATCTCTCATGATCTTTTCATTTTCTTGTGGTTCCACCATTTTAACACACTCTCCCTCACACGCAAAAAAGCGAGCATAGCCACTCTCTCTCTCTCTCAATTATCATGATATACCACTTTTTGTTTCTATGCATTGAATAGATTTCTTTTGGTTTAGTATTTTAATGTACTCTCTCCGTTCCATTTTGATAGTCCCTAACAAAAATACGTGCAATTTTCAGACAAAAAATAAAAGTATTTCTTTCATAATTATTTATTTTTTTCACCAATTAAAGAATGTTAATAAAGATCTTTAATTTGATACGAAGAAATTCGAATAATCATGTGCGAAAATACTGTAACTTTTTATCAGAAAATTTGCCCGTATTTTCATCGAGAACCATCAAAATAGAACGAAGAGAGTAAATACTATAAATTCATGACCCCATAAATGATAAATCTTGCGTCCGCCCTTAAGCGGGATCCACTGACATGTGGCATGCCTCTTAGCACGACACGTGTGTTTTGTGTGGTGGCTTGTTTGTGTGCATGTAGTATTTTCGGATAGGAAACGATAGGAAAATACGGAGGGGAAGAGATTGGCCCCAATGACTGCGCGCCATGTGGACCGCCAAGTATGCACGTATTCATAGACTTTCTGGTATGTGATAGGCTCTAATTGTTCATTATGCCCATCAAATTTTGATAAATTTTGTTGTTTTCAAAATTTTACATATGAACTACGACAACTAATAACTATATCGATCATTCTGTTTTAAGCGTATCATAACATGTTTGACTATTTCTTACTCCCTCCATCCCCTAAAGTTAGACACTTTTGAGACTGCGTGTCATTTTTAAATTGTATATATCTTTTAATTCATAATGTTTTATGTGATTTTCAAAACTTTGTTTAAAAGAACTAATTGAAATCTATCAAACGAGATCCATATTGCTTATATAAAACATTATGAATTCAAAGATATAGACAATTTTTTTGTAGGGCTGGAATAGTGAAAGTGTCTAACTTTCCGGGACGGAGGGAGTATTTAATTTTCACCAAATTTGTGTACATAGTTATAAACTCCTCTTATGTGAACCGCCCTGCCGTCGTCGCAATCCTCCATCCAAAAAGCCCACCGGTAATGCCTTTTACTTACCCAGTTTGTGAGTGGTTGCAATTGTTTGACATGCCAAGTTCAGAATGATGGCTTCCTTATTGTATGAAACTCAATAAGACAACCAAGATTCAACTTATTCATGGATTGAATTATGAAGCAGAAGCAATTTCGCAGATCCCGGCCGGCTTGAAGAAACAAACTCCATGTGACGTTATCTATAATGCAAACAGAGAGCATGAAGACATAAACAAACTCCATGTGACAAGTAAACAAAAAGACAATATATGGATCTACTCTAAGAAAAAGACCATATTCAAAATAAAACTTGATAACCTAAGGACAAAATAGGGCATGCAGCGCATAGCTTCCACACTTGCTAAAAAAAAAAACAAAAACGAAAACAACCAAATAGATGGTTGCGGTATCAATACTGAAACCCTTCGTTTTCGCTCTCATTTGCTGTTTTCAACTCTAGTGTCTTCGCCTTTGTCATCACCTTCTTCTTCTTCTTCTTCTTCTTCTTCTTCAGCGAATTGGTATTTTCTTCAGCGAATTGGTATTTTTCTTGTTCCAGATTGCCATCCAAGTACGAACCCTTAAGGGTATCGTCGAGAGGTATGAGATTCAAAATGAGGCGACCGTTTTCTCTCTTAGCTTCGAAGTACTCATAATTTTTCACTCTTTCCATTGTAAGGATTAGGCTTCCATTAACAAAGTGCCGACTGAGAACCCAAGGCGTTCGACTAGTCAAATTCGCTGTCCTTGCTAGTGAAGGTATTGGTAGTGGATACTCCCTACTGATCTTACTTCCAATATTTTCATTTACCTTCCTTTGATTATTAATATAGGATTTTGAGGACATCGTTTTCTCCATTACCCCTGATGATAATGTTTCTTCATTGGAGCTCATGTATACCCCGCTTTCGGACCCTATAAAATCTCCTGTCGCCGATGACCAAGAAGAGGACGATGAAGAAAATGATGATGCTGACAGTAAACAATGAGAAGATGGAGGTGGTGATTTAGTACGGAATTGGATAATGGATATTGCGATGCCGTTCAAGTACTGTTGAGCAGCTGAGAAAATTAGGGCATCAAAGCCAAGTTGGAAATGGCGATGGGGAGACAATGTAGTCAACCACAAGACCACACCATAGATCATTGAAACCACTGATTTAACCTTGCTGACAAGAAATTCTTTTATGTATCCCATGCTTTGCTGGTAGGTTTAGTTGTAAGTTCTTTGAATTTAATTTGTTGCAAAAGCTTTGTAATTTTTGGCTATTTGATTTGATCACCTTTTGCAATGGAGTTAGTAAACCTGTAAAGCAGCAAAAAGAAAAGAAAATTGCCATTCAAAAACTGCAAGCATAACATATGGATCGAATACGTAAATAAGAACCTACAAACAAGATTTTTCGTTACTATATAATTTCAGTCAATTCTAAATCGGATAAATTAATTTGTGCTTCAAGAACATATATAAACTATATAGCTGTTGGATCCACATGGATCCGTATACATTCAACAGCTCCGGACACACCGGAGTGAGTTGCGTTCCTAAACCTTTTTCGGAAAGTTGTGTTCTAAAGTTGCGTTTCTTAGATTTTTCGGAATTCAAATTCTGAAGAGGTGGGGTTTAGCTAGCTACCGAGGTTGGGTGCATGTGGATAATGTGGTTTGTCAGGCAAAACTAGCATCCACCTAGCCGTTGGGAGAAATCACACAACTTATTCATACCTGGCATATAGAGTAGCAAACACTGTCATGTTTGGAAGTGTCCAGTACTACAAAACAAATACTGTTTGATTAATTTTGTTCTTTTATTGGATGGATTCCATTTTTACAGATCATGTATGACAAGCCTGCATGCACTCATGAGTTACACATAACAGGGAATATGCTCTTCTACTTACAAACAATTTCCTCGACTAAGGATATATACAAACAATTTCATTTACAGATCATGTAAGACAATTAAAACCTTTTTTAAAAAAAAAGAAATATTTACGTTACATGCACTCGATCGAATACAGGTGTTGCTGATATATCATATATATGTCTAGGTGTAAAATAATTATATGTATCAGTTGATATCGGGCCATATTGCCTAATCCATAAGTATGTAAGCCTCATAATTCATAGATGATTCCTTCTTCTTGGTTGTCTGGGATTGCAAAATACATTTTGTCAAAATCCATTTTTCAAGTTATAAAGAAGAGTCACAATGTGATAATATTCATTCTACTATAATTTGAGTAAGGAATTTATTTCGAGACGTTTTCTTAGTCTTTGATCAATTTTGCGAGACAACTGAACTGAGGAGAGAGAAAAATTGGCAACAATTTTTATGAGGGGAAGTTGATATATGTAGTTTATGGATCAAAATCTAGATTCATTGGCTAGCTTGCTTGACATGGGTGGACCCCAAGGAGATCTTATGATAAATTAAAAAGATATGGGAACAAGTATGCTGCAAGATGCTCCATAAAAATCTTCAATGCGCACAAGATAATATTTTAACACAAATAGTACTACATATGCGTATGTAAAATTATTTGCAAATTTACTATTAAAATTAACATGTTCTTATAGAAATAGGAATTTTTTTAACAAAATTATTGAAATTAATTTACCATTTTAAGGGTGTGAGAAATCTTACCCCACCTTCAGTCTAGATTGGGAAGAGCCAAAATGTGATTCTCTCAAATCTCAATATCGAACGATAGAAGAAGACGCTCGCAGGTTCTATACATACGGCATGAGAGAGTAAAAGAGAGAAGAAACTGAATCAATGAATGAATGAAAGAAAATGGATTTAACGTTACTCTCTCTCATCCCACAACAGAAACTGAATCCTATCATTTTCTCTACATTTTTGTTCTCAATTTATAGGCCGAGGCTCAGGGTTTCGACTGATATTAACGCGACTCCTAGTTCTGTAATTCGATAAAAAACAAAATTGGTAAATACAAATTTCTTTTAAACAGCAGGTAAATGCATTAAGTGATTGATACGAACGTTTTTTGAAGAGCTAGGGACGAATACAGGAATTTTGTATTGGCTCCTTTTTTTTTTTTTTTTTCACTTCAAAAGGAGCCACAAAATTATGTAAAATTTGAATGGACAGTGGTACGAAATTAAACAATTCAATTTCCAAGGGGCAAATACATAAATTTCAAAATCTTGAAGGGATAAAAATATTAGAATTTACGAATTTTTCTGAAAATTTTTGTGAGAAAAATGAAATTATATTAAAGTTTAGGAGCTGTTGCCCCCGTGCGCCCCACCAGCGTTGTGTCCGCCTTAGGAAATTTTTTTGTACGCAGGCACCACATGGTGCCTGTGCGTGCACATCTGATCGTCCAAAAGTATTTTGAACAGTCCAGACTTATCCCACTCTCTCTCCTCTTTCTCTCTCTAAATCTAAGCCGTCAAAATATGTTTTGAACGATCGAGATATGTGTTCGGACATCACGTAGGATGATGCCCCATCGGCACTGAAAAACTCCTCCCGCCTTAGGCAAACATTTTGTCCTTCTTAAACCTAATGGTATTTGGAAATCATGAATTTATTAAGTGAATCATCTAGGACAAGGATAACCTCCATTCTCCTAAATTGTTTCTCTAGATCTAGTGACCTTTTACGGTATGTTTTACTTTTCCATATTTTTTATTTAGCTTTTCATCTTTTTTAAAAAAAAATTATTATTCGTGCCGAATAGAGAAATCAGAAAAGTTAAAAAATATGGACAAAAGTTGTAAATAGTTTATATAAAACGACACTTTAGATGGGAAAATAAATTATAATGAAAAGCCACCAAAACAAATAATAACTAAAAACGAAAAAAAATACTCCATTTGTCCCTTTTTAAGTGTGTTACCTTGGAATTCCAATTATTTTTCTCTTACATCAATTTTTACAACTTTTACATCTACTTTCCATTACTTACCCTTATCAATATAATAATATCCACCAACTTTTAAAAATGAATTTACTTTTAAGGGCAAAATAGAAAATGTACCCATTAACTTTTCAAAACACACACTTATTAAGGGACAACAAAAAATGGAAATGTACACACTATAAAAGGGACGGAGGGAGTACTAAACATTTGTAGGCTTTTCTAGTTTCTTTGGTCGACCCGAATGAATAATTCAAAAAGTATAACACAAATATAACACGAGTTCAGAAAGGACGAACAAAACACATAAACCAAAAAGACATAAAGAAGTAGAGGAGAATGGATCCAGACCTTGTTCGTTTTGGGTTTTGAGACCTTCGTTTTGGGTGTTGAGACTGGTTTTCTCAATTATTACTCACATTTCTCTCCAATTATTACCTATATTTCCAATTGTTATTATTATTTCTCTTTATCTCTCTCCAATCATTACGCTCATTTTTCTCTCCAATCATTAATAAAAAACCAAAATCTAAACCAAACAAGATCTTAATCTATATATTTACAAATTTAAGATCCAATCAAAACTTTAAAGAACAACATTCCAATATCACCACAAAACAAGTTTAAACACAATTTCTCCTAGAAAACAAATTTGAAAGACCCACGAGAAAACCATTGCGCGGAAATTGTGTGCGAAGTGTCGTAAGTAATACTTATTGCTTATTGCAAATGGATTAAGGGGCAAACTATGTGCGAAAGTGCCATAAGTAGTAGCAGTTTCAAATTTTTTTTTTTTTTTGTCATAAGTAATACTTCCTCTGCTCGTTTATGTTGGTCCGTTTTTTTAATTATTTGCCAATTTTGATTGATTATATCTTTCAATTTATAATAGACTAAAGAATGTCCGTGCCTAAAGACACATCGCAACATAATTTGCTTGAACGAAATGTTGAGATTCATTTTTGACGCCTCAATATTTACTTCCTTTATTAATGTTCTATTATCTAGCGAATGCTCGTGCCTGAATGCACTTACGAATATAATATCGCCCAACACAATTTGACTTTTGATAAAGTTATTGAGTTTATTGAAATTAAATTGAGTGTCTACTTTGAGAAAATAATCACTAAGCCAATGCTCCGACTCTACAGCCATCAAACTCCAAAATCGCCACAAAAAAAAAAAAAAAACAAGATCGGAGAAGATCAAGCATCACTTGGGCACAAGTAGAAAATGTTTTAACATATATTAATTTTTATTTTATATAAAATTTGTTATTATAAGTAAAAAAATTAATTAGTTTTGTACTTAATATAAGTAAAAAATGCATAATTAGGAAAAATAGCAAAAAATTAGGTGGTATGCATAGTTATTAAAATGAATAATTAAATAAATAAAAATTAAATCTTTTAATTTTAGATATAATTAATAAAAAAAATTATTATATCATATTTATTGGCAAGTATAATTAATTTAATTAGTGTTGTATTTATGTATTTATTTTATCGTAAAATCTAATACTCCGTATAACTCATGCACAAGGGCAAATAAGTCATTTGCCAGGTTTTTACATCATCCACCCAACTTTATTCCCCCTTATCACAAATTAATCCAAACCACGTACTATCTAATCCCTTTTTATAAATGTCACATCAATATGAGTCCATCCTTACTAATAATATCTCTTTCTATCGTATCCCCCTAACTAATAATACACTTATTATCTTATCCCACATCCAATCGGACCCAAACAGTACTGATTACTACTGACCTTGTTAGTTGCAGGTTTCAAGGCGGTTTTTTTCATTATTCTCCAATCATTGCTCACATTTTTCTTCAATCGTTATTCTTATTTTTAATTATTAGTGTCATTTCTCTTTCTATCTCTCACCAAACATTATTCTATATTTTTAATTATTATCATCATTTATCCCTCTAATCATTACTCAAAAACCAAACCCAAAAATCAAACAAAACTAGATCACTAATTCTTAATCCAGTGACAGTACAAGAAACAGAGGATTCCTAACCCTTTGTCATTATCCCATATGTTTTAACTTTGAGGGTTCTACAACTGTAACACACGTAAGAGCATTTCCTACTCACAAATTGTCCATTTTGAAGACTCAAACAGTAACTAGCAAAACAAACACCTATAAAAATTAAAAATATGGATTTCCTATTATTATTGTGCACTTACAATATTTTTACAAGCTCCACATTGCCATCAAAAGCATGGAAGAAAATAGATTTTCTTTAATTTTCACTTTCCAGAATAATGTTCTTCCTAATCAAAAAACCACCAAGAGATTTGAAAGGACCAAATATTAAGGAATTTGAAAGCCTTAATTTTGAGCTCTCCCAAATGAAATCTAAAGTAGATGCTTGACATTGATTGATACCAATATTTCCCGAAATCCATTCTTTCCTCATACCCAAAAACATGGAAAATTACAAATGGCAATTACTTAGGGCAACGATTATTCTATTGAAGTTGAATGAGTAGTGTTTCTAAAGGGGAAAAAAATGATGATCAAACAGACCAACTCAGACTTGAGAACCTATCAGTTTTAAGAGGAAAATCAAGAAGCATGCTGAGAACCAAGATCTGTGTGAAGCTTGAAACGTATCCCTATGGATTTTTCTGAACATTGTCTTGTTTTTATGTCAGTGTCAGCTTACTTTGGGTAGGTTATGCTTTAGTAGTTGTTTGGAGTCCTTGGACGGATGTGTTGATCTTTGTTAGGCTTTTGTCTCTTACGGGGCTTGCATTGTATTGGTTTTTGTTCAATGAAAATAATGGGCCAATAAAAATACTACAACCATAATATCCGAACACAATATTTGGATACAACACTCACATGTGGGTCCCGCCCCCGTGTAAGTGTTGTGTCCAAATATTGTGTTCGAATATTGTGTCCATAGCATTATTGGAAAAAGAATATAACTCACTCCTTCCTCATCAGAAGCTTTAGATTTATACATTGCTTTGACCATTTGTTGTACAAATGATACACCGAACGTGTTACAAACATAATTTGATCAAGTCTCACTTACAAATACACTCAAATTGAACAAATCTTGTTTATTGAGTACATGATTACTCCAGCATTTTCTCTTGGAATGAACCGCTAATATCGTGTATTGGAGTTTGAATATGCATACTGATAAGTGCCGAAATGTATATATTTAGGCCGCCTAATTTACATTTGTTATGTTCATTATTATTATTATTTAATGTCTTTTATTGTATTTTTTTAATTGTAGGTTCCAAGAGCAGGATATCACATTTGGCCTTAATTTAAGAGTATTGTGTGTCGCGCGAACGTGTTACACTGAATCATTTTCCCTTATGCAATAAAGAATTGAAATGAAAAAAAAAAAGTGGAAAGTGGTCCAAGTGGGTCGGCTGGGAAAAGAGAAATGAAAAGAAATTGCGGAGCGCGGTTAATGCCAGGTTATGTCCTAAAGAATGCTTGTCAAAGTCAATAAATTACATGAGCTATACCGTTTTATTCCCGGTATTAAAATAAGAAATTTGACTGTTCCGGCACTTCTATCGGACTCCGTTTTGAACATCAGTCGAGAGCGTTGCGGACTCAGCGGAGGACATGCACACCTTAGGCCATTCACTGGGATGCATCTTTTAAGTCACCAAAGCCGGCCATGTGCTTTCTTTTTTTGATTCCAAATATTCAAAGCCAAGAAGAAAGCAATTGTGATGGCAAGAAAATTAAAAAAAAAAGGAACCCATGCTATGGTGTCCAAGCAATTCACCCATTTAAAGCCAACCATTTTCTTTGGTTGGGGAGGAAAAAACAGTGAGGAGAGACTTCAGGCAGAGAGAGGAACGGACAGGAGGCCAAGGAAGAAAACAGAAGCAATACTCCACTCCACTGCCATTTTCATGGCTCTGATCAGCAGCTCCATGGCCAGCTAAATCCTTTCTCAGGGTATTGGTAAGCCCTAGCTTTGTAACTATGATTTATTTTCTTTTGTAATTTCATTTTGTGGCTAGACCAATAAAATGTGGTGATTGAACAAATCTGATGTAGTCTTTTCTTTGGCGATGTTCGACGCAACTGACGGTGCGAGGCTTAATCGCACAGTCTCTAGGGCTTTGCGATCCAGAACATCCCAATTTGCTTGCTTCATCTCCTCTGGCTTCTTGCCATCGATAGGGAGATACAAATCCTTTTGATACAGAATATCCTCCATTTGCATCTTCCAGAACACATAGTTCGTACCATTGAACTTCTCGATCTTGACTTTGTCTTCGGCCATTATGTAAACCCTTTATCTCCTAACCCGGAGCTCTGATACCAATTGTTATGGATTCACGCGCTCAAACCCACAGACAAACGCACACAATCGAAGAACAAACCAAGAACAGAAATCAATCACAAGCAATAAAAGAACAAGACGCAGAGATTTTATGTGGTTTCGACTTAAGCGGATTGCTTAATCGTACTCCACGGGGTGCTGCGGTGTTTCACTATGATGAATAGAATAATAGAGTTACAATTGGAGGCTGCCTAGCTTTGCTTTTATAGACACAAGCAAACCTATATACCGAAACCCTAAAAAACCACGTTCAAAACCGCACCTGATGGTCCTGACCGAAAACACCTTGGTCAGGACAAAAAATACAGAACCTTGTTTTCTTCACTGACGGTCAGGACCGAAATTTCAGAGCTTCATTTCTTCATTGATGGCTAGGACCAACCTAAAATGGTCAGGACCGGAGTTGCTAAAAGTGAATCAGGCTTCACTCTTCAACACTTTTTGGCTAAAATGATCAGTAACAAAGCATTTTTCAAACAGTAGCCTGAAAGTCGTTTATTTTCAAAACTGATTTATCGGGTGAGTATCCTCAAACCCGAGTGGCGACTCCGAAAAATCAAACTCAAAGCCGGCGACGTCGAGAGCCCCTTGGCAGCATCCACATATGGAAACATTTATCCTCGGGATTGAGCAAGATTTATCAATATTTCCTCTTAAAAAAATATTTTTCAAGAAGATCTGGATATTATAGGATTATAAGACTTTAACCATTCTTTAAATCTATAATGACAACCCAATCAAATTGTACCACATGTCGCACTTACGACTGTCATTATGAAAAGTCATTCTACAATACTATATTAGATACATTGTCTAAAGATGAAATCCGTTAGACTCAGGTACTCCCTCAAAGTTTGAACAATTTATTAGAAGTCGTAATCATTTTATTTTTAATATATGTTTTTACCAGAAGTTTAATGTGGTAGGGTGATGTATGCATTTAACTGTGACTCTAGTCCCGTCATTCTTCAAATACTTGAACTCATATCCTTCCTTTTTTTTTTTGAACAGCCAAAGGAGATTTTATTAATCTTTGAAAACACATTACAAAGATTAAAAGGGGCCAAGGAAGAGGCGTCACCACGCGAGAAGGCACCCCAAGTTGGTACCTCAACACGCGACAAACAAATGCCGCCAAGGACCCAAAAGGAGAACAACAAAATGTTGACAAGAGGTCAACCAAAAAAAAAAAAAAAGAAACGGAACCAAGATTTGCGATTACATATAATCCCAAGCAAAAACTCAAATATTCTAATCTTCCATCAGAAATCCTCTTCCAGAGTAGCACCTGCTTCCATCAGAAATCTCTGATAATATCCATTACTTTGATAGTAACAGCCACATCTGAGAATTTATAAGGATTTCAGGATGCTTTGAAGCCTGTAAATGAAATCTTCCATTGAGTAGTTGTCTCCACATCCACCTTTCTTTGTTTTCACCCAAAGAGCAATTCTAATTTTAATAGATTCAGGGATCTCAATCCAATCAAGTGTAGTTCTCTCAAAGATAAAAGCATTTCTTCTATTCCAGATTGACCACATGACTGCAAGAGGGATGCAATCCCAAATAATCCTCTTCTCTTCTTTCATACTTCCATTGTTCCACCAAATTAGTAAGTCCACAACAGATTTTGGTATTACCCATTGTATTCCCCACCACTGCAGAATATTGGTCCATACACTCCATACCTTATCACAATGAAGCAATAGGTGATCTAACGATTCCATTTCCAAACCACAAAACTTGCATAAAGCATCTTGGACATTATGAATCACACCAACCTTTAGTAGGTACTCACCAGTTTTGACTCTTCCCAAGTGAACTAACCATCCAAAACATTGGACTCTATAGGGTGCCACATTCCTCCAAATCAGATCGTAAGCTACATTTGTCACTATAGCTTGAAGGCTGGCAAGCTCATACACAGATTTTACAGAGAAGTTTTTTGAGCTACAACCCAACCAGATAAGAGTATCCTTGGATCCATCAACAGCTCTTACCCCGGAGTCATCCAATAGTTGATGTAATTCAGTTAAGAGATCTTCTTCCCAGTCAAACAGCCTTCTTCTAAATTGGAAATCCCAATGGTTATGCTGAGCACTTCTATCCAAAACCTGACTTAAAAGTTCATCTTTGTGGCTTACAACCCTAAAAAGGGAAGGATAAGCTTCAGCTAAGCAGGGAAAGCCAATCCAGGGGTCTTTCCAGAAGATGGTTGATTCACCATTACCCACTCTAATCCTCACATTTTCAAAGTATATAGCATGCAGATTTGGATTGCTATCTTGGACAAACATAATATCCTTCCAAACTGTGGAGACTTTCCTGGTGATTTCAAGTTTCGGGATCCATTTGCTTTCACCCATGCTGTATTTAGACTTTATGACATTTCTCCAAAGGGCATCTTCTTCTACCCCATACCTCCACCACCATTTGATAAGAAGTGCATCGTTCACAACTTTTATACTTCTAATGCCTAACCCACCACATTCTCTTTTTTGAGTTATTTTAGCCCAAGCAACCATATGTAGTTTCTTCTTCAAGTCAGAGCCACCCCACAAAAATTTTGCTTGAATGGATTCTAGACTCTTAGCCACACCAATTGGGACCCTGGAGAGAGACATATAGAAGATAGGTAGGCTGCAAAGAACTGACTTTATTAGCACCACTCTACCACCAAAAGAGAGATATCTTCTCTTCCATGAGGCTAATCTTGCTCTAAATCTATCAACCACAGGATTCCAGGTAGACTTTAGCTTTGGGCTGACTCCTAGAGGCATTCCCAAATACTTAACTGGCAGTTTGTGAACTTGACAATTGAAAGATTGGGCAAAAAGCTGCATATTAGTATCAGAGATCCCAACACCACACATAATAGTTTTGTGGTAATTGATTTTTAACCCAGATGGCAGTTCAAACTCACTAAGTAGGCTCTTGACAGCTTGGACTTCATTTATGTTTGCATTGCAGAAGATAAGCGTGTCGTCCGCAAACTGAAGGTGGGTAATGATTGGACCCTCAAAACCCATGGATAGACCACTGAGTAGACCGTGATTCACTGCTCTTTTGAACATCCAGTTTAAGCCCTCAGCAGCAATAATGAAAAGAAAGGGAGATAGTGGATCTCCCTGTCGAACTCCTTTTTGCATCTGAAAGTCTAAGCACGGGGAACCATTCACAAGAACAGAAATCCAAGAGGAGGAAATGCATTCTTTCATCCACTGAATCCATTTATTAGGGTAGCCCATAATATCCATCAAAAGCAGAATGTAATTCCAGTTTAACTTATCGAAAGCCTTTTCAAAATCAAGTTTTATGATTAACCCCTGTTTTCTCTCTTTTTTCCACCAGTCCAAAATTTCATTTGCTATCAGAATTCCATCTTGAATATTCTTTCCACCAGAAAAAGCTGATTGGACATCTCCCACAACTATAGGAATCGTATCTTTTAATCTGGCTGCAAGTACTTTTGAGAGAATTTTATACATGCTCCCAATGAGACTTATTGGTCTATAATCAGACAGACCAATAGGGTTCTCAATCTTGGGAACCAGGGTGATAAATGAAGAATTTACGCATTTGGGTAATTTCCCATAAGTGTGGAATTCAGATAGAAAGTGCAAAATATCACCTTTCATGAATCTCCAACCTTTCTTTATGCTCAGCATGTTGAAACCATCAGGCCCAGGAGCTTTGTTACCATCACAGGTCTTAATGATATTCCAAACTTCCTCCTCAGAAAAATCAGCAATCAAGTGAGCTCCTTTGTCAGCATCTAGAGTGTTGCCCAAAAATTCACAGCACATAGGTCTGACTGGGGTATCCTCTTTGTATAGATTTTTAAAGTGGTTGTGCACTGCACTTTTAACCTCTTCTGGATCCACATAAATTTCCTCACCAACAGTAATAGAGTTGATAGTATTTCTTCTCTGCCTAGATGAGGCCATTGCATGAAAGAACCTTGTGTTTTTGTCACCCTTTAAGTGCCAATTCAGCCTTGATTTTTGCAGCCACATTCTCTCTAGAAGTCTGCTTCATTTCCACACTTCTGCCTTTAAAGCTCTTCTTTTTGTTCTTTCCTCTAAGTTAATGCTACCATCTTCAGCTTTCAAGTCCAAGCAATGAAGTTCAGATTCTACTTTTTCCAAATTTGCTTGGACATTTCCAAAGACTTCCTTTGCCCAAACTTTCAAAACCTCTTTCATAGCATTAAGCTTTTTGCTTAAGGTGACGGCCTCCTTCATCGCTAATTGATTGTTCCTTAAGTTTGAAGCTGGTGGACATTCACTCCAAGCCTTTTCCATAATCAGAATGCAGTCTTTGTTTTCCAGCCAAGCATTGAAGAATTTGAACGGTTTTGGGCCCCAATCCCTGACATCTTCCATTAGCAAAAGGGGGCTATGATCAGAGAGGGTCCTAGGAAGGCCCCATTGTTTGAGTTTGAATTTATCCATCCACTCTGGATGGAGCAGAAATCTATCAATTCTGCTCCATTTCTCCTCGTCCTGGGTGTTAGACCAAGTGAATCTTCTGCCAAGAAGTGGTAGATCCAAAAACTCCATATCTTCCATGAATTTGTTGAGGTCCCTCATCCCGCTGTTCCTATTTGAACATCCCTGCCTTTCTTCAATGGTTCTGATTTCGTTTAAATCACCTCCCAGACACCAAGGATCAGAAAATTGAGTTTTGAGATTTAGTAATTTTTCCCATAACACTCTCCTTTCAGATGCATTACAAGGTCCATAAACGTTTACAATGGTGCAACAGAACCCATTATTAAGGGTACCTTTGATCAATAGGAAATTCCTGTTACAGCATGCCTCAGAGAGAATAAAAGACTCAGAATTCCATATAGTTAACAGACCCCCCGCAGATCCATCAGCATTAACTTCTAAGTAATTGAACTCACTATGCCCCCATAGTGAATTAGAAAAAGATTTGCTGATTGACTTTTGCTTAGATTCCTGAATAAGAAGAATATCCACCTTTTTGTCTTTGACTAATTTTTTGAGCTTCCCTCTTTTTTCTTTCTTTCCCAGGCCTCTAACATTCCAGGAAAGAAGCTTCATTGTACACCAGATTTTCCTTCCACCTTACTCCAAAACCAAGTCGTCAGTTGTCAAGATTTGTTTCAAAAGGGCAGCGAAGATCATCAGGAGAGTCAGTGATCATGATCTTACTTAACACCTCTTCATCATTACCCAAATAGTCTTCACCAATGATTCTGGTAACAGTCCAAGCTGCCTCTTCTTCATTCAAAATAATTCTGTTTCTATTCTTGATTCCCCCAGAGGAGATGGAGGAAACAGACAGAGCTGCCGCGGCTATAGCTGATCTGTAGACAATACATTTTTGTTTCTTTCTTCTACCACGTTTGTTGGATTTAAGGAGCTTCAGAATATCTTTAACGGACTTAAAACTTCTACTTTTCTTTACGGGAGAAATGGGAACAAAAGGAGTGCTTGAGCATTGTGATTTTGGAGAGCCGTTGATACTATCAGAATTTGAGATGCTCCAGTTTGAATCATGGTTCACTTTGCAAGGCAGTGGGTCATTGATGGAAATAGCTCTAGGGATCGAGCTGATGAAACTTATTCCAAAAGGGTTGGTAATAGACAGACTGTGGCAATTCCTATTAAGAATAGAGACCTTTCCTCTTCCAAGAAGAAATTGGTTTTCCAAAACTTGTCTCGAGTTATCCACCCCCCTCTCAACCAAAGTCTGATTAAATGAGACTAAATTTCTGTCATTAAGAGCAATTAAAGACATACCGTTGACAACTGTCTGAGGAGGAACCTTTACTTCCATCAAATCATCTTCTGCCCCTTCAATTCTGATGGGATTTGTTTCTGCCACAAACTCATTTGAAATAATAGAGTTTCCATCATCTATCTTCTCCAGAAGTTCCTTTTTATCAGATGCAACTTCAATAAGACAGCCTTTGCAGGAGCAATCAGTCCTGAGAATAGTGTTGGTAACTATCTGTTCTTCGATGACCCTGATAGGGTAGAAAATACCCTTACATTCAATTTCCATAACTTGATTGATTGAGTCCAAAATGTTAGTGGGGACAAGAATTTTCCCAGCTGTAAAATTAAGACCTTTCATTGTATCATCAGATAGTTGAATAACTTCTCCCCAGAAATTTCCGACTTTGATGAACGTGCCTGCATTCCATAGATCGAGTGGCACTCCGTAACAATTGAGCCAGACCAGTCTTGATGAAGGGATATCCCTGGAGTCTTCCCATTTAAAAATGTCAATGAAACAATCTTTAAGCCATGCAAACTCCCCATTAGAGAAAACTGAGTCTCTATCTTTAATGGAGTTGAAAGTAAGTACCACATGGTTACTGTTTAAAGGCTTAACATCAATGTTAGCATGACCAAGATTGCGCAGATGTTCAGAGACTGAAACCATCGAACGATCAGGAGAGAGCTTTGCAATAGCGGATCTTCTTAACCATTCATTGCCTACATCCACAACCTTGATAGGTTTGAGAATCTTTTTTGCATAGATGGGATGAACAAGCTGTTGATGAGTCGTAGAAGTGGTAGGGATAACTTTTTTGGGTCTCCAATGCATCTCAGGATGCTTTACAGAAAGCTTCTTCTTCATCTTTTGAAAACCCCCAAATTTAGGTTTGAAAAATCGAGCAAACTTAACCAGGATTTTGTGCCCTCTGATCAACATATCATTCAATAACTGGATAGCTTTTAAGCCCTCATCCATAGATTCAAGACGAACAAAGCCATACCGATCATTGTGAAAATAAGACCTTTTATTGGGAATAAAGGAGTCGATGACATTACCCACAGGTTTGAAAAGTTGAAAGAGCCATTGGGCATCCATATCCTCAGGTAGATTCCCAACGAAGAGAGTAACAGGTTCTCCTCCATATGAGCCATAAGAATTTGTAATTCCTTTCCCCAATCTGCTTTTGATTTGATGGTCAAAAATGGTCTCTTTGACTTCTCTTCTTCGATTCATCTCCATGGCTAGAGAAAAAAAGAGATCGATGAAAAGACCAAAAACCTCCCCTTACACCCTGCTAGGGATTAACCAAGCAGGGTAGGACGCGAAGGCCTCCTCTTACACCTAGCCGGAGATTAGGCCGGAAGGTAGGACGCGGATGATGGTCGAAAGATACTCGAATGATTACCCAAGAAAGTGGCACAAAATCCCCCCTTACACCTCCCCAGAACCTAATCGGAGGAGGTAGGACGCGGGGATTGCCCCTTACACCTAACCGGAGATGAGGCCGGTGAGGTAGGACGCGGCGGCCACACCCAGAAGAAAAAAACAATGGAGTAGATCCTGCTCTCTCTCTCTCACTCTCAATGGAGTAGTCAGATTCTCTCTCTCTCTACTCATATCCTTCCTTGATATTGTACTCTTTCAATAAGGCTCTAAACTTAATAATATTTGGAAACAACATCCCACACACCAACCTCGGGTTCTTCATGTCTCTCTACTCTACAAATTCTTCATGTGCATCAAGCTTTCTACCATCCTCATTTGAGCCAGCTCTTTTGTTCAGCACTATTGTCACTAGCCTCCAACTCATTAGCAAGAGGTACACTGCCATCCTCTTCTGTCCTAAGTACAATTGTTCCCTCATCATGCCTAGGTACACTGCCATCCTTATCATCCATATCATCATCAGATGAATCATCCACACCACTTGTATTATCGCCCTCACTGGCATCATAATCAAGGTTACTTTCCTCCTCTTCATCTTGTTAGTCTACCCCTCACTCCCTCTCATTCTCCATGTCATCCTTAAATTCAAAAGGGTCATCAACATCAACATTGATTTCAGCCCCATCTCTATAAGTGCTAAACATTTCCCTCACATTTGTCTCACGTTGTAACTCCCTGACAATGTGGTTATTTGGAGTGCGTTTTGGAAGCTTGTAAAAGAGTTGACTTTGCGTTTTGGAAGCTTCTAACCCAGACAATATTTCAAGTAGGTCATAGTAATGAAATCTCACTACAACAAACTCAGTCTACCACGACGAAAAATAGTGAGGAAATTTGATTTCCTCGCTAAAGGCTGGTCAATGGCGAGGAAAATGGATTTTTGTCGTAGAATAGAAATGAGTTGATCAAAATAGGTGAGGAAATTATTTTTCCTTGCCAAAGACCCTTTACGGTGAGGAATTTGTATTTTCGTCTTTTTTTTCCTCGCAAAAAAGACTCCCGTGAAAATTATTTTGTGCCACCAAGTTTTTGGAACACAGAGGCGAGGAAAAATTTCCTCGCTAATTTGTTTATTATAGGCGAGGAAATATTTTTTTCGCCCTTATACTAAAAATATTATTGCAAGTTTTTCTCGCCAAGGGCGAGGAAACATTTTGTCGACTTAATTTCTAAAAAATATTGGCGCTGTTTCCGAAACATTTTTGGGCATTGGCGGGACTCCGACTTTAATGGTGAGGAAAACGATTCTCACTAAAACTAAAAGGTGTGATGACGCCATTAATGTGGGTTTAACTTCAGCAAATAGCAAAGTTCCAATTACCCCTCCTTTTTGCCTCATGTAGAAGTCGTGAATGGCTCTCAAACGTCTTCCGCTAGAAATCCATTGATCTCTCCCTCTTTGCTGTGCACAGTTCTCCGTCCTCTCTCCTCCAACAATTTCCCTTTAGGTCCTCTCTTTCTTTGCTAAACTGCAACTACAATAATCCTAACCCTAACTTATGAAGTCGACCATGTGGGCTGCAACGTGAGCTTGGAGCGCTGGATGATCTCATAAATCAAGGTTTATCTCCACCCCTCTCTTATCATATCTCTCGATTTGTAAGCCAAGGTGGATTTGTTTTGTGAATATATTTCCTTTAATTGGTTAATATGAAAGTCTGGAACTTGTATGATACGATATGTATTTCCAGCTCTTCCCGTGAGAGTCGAAAAAGTAATTGCAATGCAAAATTGTCTTAGCCGATTTTGGTAGTGACGAAACAATTATATACTTACACGCAAATCCCCAAAAGAGGGGTCTGAGTGGCAGCGAACTCAATGTGTGGGGCTAATACATACTAGCAAGAATTATATAATGCTATGACTTTTGTGATTCAATATTTTATTCTGTGTGTTTATGCTAATTTTGTTTTTTTTGGGTAAAGTTTGGGATTTGGGCAGGCCCTGCCATGCCCAAAACTGTGCCTTTTGCACCCTAACAGCTTCTCCAATTCCTCTCCCTTATTCCATGTTTGGTATCCTTTCTTCACTTGCAATGAGAAGTCTCAAATGAGACAAAACCTGGCGTACAAAGCTTGAGGCATTCAAGGCCAGGTGTTGCACAATCCCATGTTATAAGCCAATCTGTGACTTTTTTTTTTATTTGTGTAAGGTGGATTCTGACTTTAAAAAATCAAATTGTTTTGGATAGGGCTGCTAAATTAACCAAGCTACTAGAGTTTGAGATTATGTTGGTTCGTTAAAAGTTGTTCCATATTCGTTTGTCACATAAACAAACAAAGCTTTAACATTTTGTTGGAGCTCGTTAAGGTATCAAACTAAGCTCAAAACAAGCTACTACTCGACTCGTTTGGCTTATGTTAAGCTATTAAACTAAGCTAAAAAAAAACTTTAAGCTACTCGAGATCGGCTTGTGTTTGGATTGATTAAAGCTCGTTTCAGATTGACACATCTCATAAACGAGCTAATCTCGAACAAAGTTTTCAATTTCGTTAAGTTTTCAAACCAAACTTGATCAACCACTTGGTCAGCTTGTTTGAGTCGTCTATAATGAATAAATAACTCTTGTTTTATGACGGAAGGTGAGGTACACTATTAGCCAAAATCGCTTTTATCTTTCAAAAAGTTATTGTTTTGATGTTTTTTTTACATCGATTTAAGAAATGTTTGAGATCTTTGAATTGGTGTGAAATCTTTTGAAAAAGTAAGCACGAGAGTGCCATATATATATATATAGAGGAGTTATCTAGTCCGGGAGTCCCAGATCCAGGACTCCACCTTCCCAATATTTTTTTGACGATCCGAACCATCCAATGTGTTTAAAACGTGTTTTCCAAGGTCCAAGCGAGAAATCATCGAAAAAAAATACCGGGAAGGGCTTGATCCGAGCAGTTTTTCATAAAACTGTATATGTACAGTTTTTGTGAAAAACGGCTCAGATCAAGCCCTTCCCGGTATTTTTTTTGGACGATTTCTCCCGGGGACCTTGGAAAACACGTTTTAAACACATTGCATGGTTCGGATCATGCAAAAACATGTTTTAAACCCTTAAAAACACCCAAAACCCTTCGGTCCGGGATCCTTGACAGGATAATTGGTGTATATACATACATATATATATGTTATATGAAATGGAAAGATTTTTTTGTAATATGGACTGATACTTAGCTGGGGAAATAAGTGGACCAAACAGGGGATAAGAGGGAAGGAGCTGGGGGTAGATGTTAGGGTGCAAAACGGCATAATTTTTTGGCATGGTAGGGCCTGATGTGCATTGTGCACGGCAATGCCCCCAAATCCTAAAGTTTGTGCTATTGGTTATTTATCAGTTCTTGTGTCATTCCCACCAAGATGTGGCTAACGAGTCTTCAGAGGGTTGACCACTAGTGTGATAAAAAAAAGAAGAAGTGATGTTGCTAGTTTAAGAAAGAACAATTGGCCCCTGTTGTCTGATTTCATTGTAGTTTATCATTGCCTTTAAAATTTCACTCCGTGTTTCATATTTTATTCATTTTTTAACCACTAAAAATACCCCACAAGTAAGTTTCATAATTGTTAACTAAAAGTAGATATTTGTGTTTTGTGAAATGAAATACGAAGAAAATAAAAAAACAAAACTTTGTAAACAGAAAAGAGTTACAAAAATTACACAAACCTGACAAGTAAACTTTCTGAAAAAATATTTAGGTATGAGATGAGTAAATATGTTTCCAGCAAATAATTATGTTTTATATTTCATATATGCAAACATCTTAATGTCATTTATATTTTTACAGGGATTAGGACACATCTGTAGGCTTCGTCGTCATCTACCGTGCCATCGCCCCCAATACCAAGTCTAGTACTTCGAGTGAGCTCTCTCTAACTCTATCTCCCCCTTTCATGTTGTAAGCTTTGTATATGTCCACGTATTCTTATGTATGGATAGAATGACATTTAGGTTAAGACAAATGGATGGGTGGGAGACAAGGCAAATTTGTTGTGATTTTATTTGTAGCATTGAGATGCTTGAAAATTACATCTAGACTTTTAGATAGTCACACATCCTGCAGTACCATGTTTTTTTATTCAGCTCCTTTTGAAGAATAGTAAGCTTGAATTTTTTCATTTGTAAGCTATCACTAATAGATTATGTTTGTCATTAGACATGGACAAGAGCTGGATGGCATTAGCTAGGACTGCTGATGGGAGAATGAGTCAGTCGTATCGTGATGGTGCAATGTCATTTCTTCATTTTGCTATGAAAGTTGTAGACGAACATGGATATATTATGTGCCCATGTACAAAGTGTGTGACCTATTGTCAGCTATTGACTGAACATGTTCAAATACATTTGCTCCAGTATGGTATTATGCAAAGCTACACTACATGGCATATGCACAGTGAACCTCGTATGTCAGATGAGGTCAATCATCACTATGAAATGGTTGGCAATGAGGATAGAGATTGGGGTGTTATTGATGCATTGGTAGAAGACCAAATAAGAGGGGACTACACAAATACAAACCAGGGAGAAGAAGTAAAAAGGTTTGATAAACTATCAAATGATGTTAGGTGTGAGGTGTACCCAAACTGCTCAAGTTTTACTTTATTGAGTTTTGTTATTAAGTTGCTTAATTTCAAGGTAACAAACCACATGACCAATAAAGCAGTTGACATGTGGTTGCATTTCTTGAGAAGACTTTTACCACAGGGTAACTTAGTTCCCAAGTCCACCTATGAAACTAGAAAAGTACTACGTGACTTGGGTTTGTCCTATGACCTCATTGAAGCATGTATAAATGATTGTGTTCTTTTTCGGAAGGAGAATGCAAAGTTGGATAAATGTTCAAAGTGTAAGGAATCTAGGTACAAAATCAGTTGTGGGAGGGGGAAAAAAATCCCTCGTAAGATTTTGCGTTAGCTTCGTGTGACTCCGAGGTTAAAAAATCTATACATGAATAAGAAGAGAGCTAAGGATATGCGGTGGCATAAGGACAAATGTGTGGATGAAGAGGAATGGAGGTATCCAGCTGATTGTGATGAGTGGAAGGAATTTGACACACAACATCTTGAGTTCGCCTTGGAGCCTCGCAATGTGAGGTTAAGGCTAGCCGTTGATGGGTTCAACCCATTCAGAAACATGGATAACTCCTACAGTAGATGGCATGCCATTCTCATTCCTTAGAACTTTCCACCATGGTTGGTTATGAAGGATCCATTTCTCATGTTGTCATTATTAATTCCTAGAGATAAGCAACCAGGTATGGATATCGATGTTTACATGCAACCTTTCCAGATGCCTTAAGTGGCGAAACTTTCCAGATGCGTGCAGCTTTAATGTGGACAATACATGATTGGCCTGCATTTGGTGACGTATATGGGTGGAGAACAAAAGGTCACTATGCTTGTTACACTTGCAACGATGAACCTTATTTTGAATCTTTGAGAAGTAAGACTACGTACCTTTACTATCGATGCTATTTGCCTGAAAACAAAAGGGCGTACAATGGTATGTTTGAAACTCGAAAGAGATCTTTAGAGCTGCTGGTGAACAAGATACTGCAGCAATTGAATTGCGTGCCAGATATCTCGTTTGGAAAATATCCGAACAACAAAAAAGGCCTCGCTATGACCCGAATTGGACAAAGGTAAGCCTCTTGTATGATATGCCATACTAGAAGAAACGGAAGCTTCGACATTGTATTGATGCCATGCATGTGATAAATTTTTTTAGTGAGGCAGTATGTGGTGATTTTCTTCCTTTGAGTTGGGGGCGGAATCCTCCTCTTTGGGAGGATCCATTTGACTTTACAAATACTATGTTGGGCATGGAAGGGATTAACAAGGATATAGACAAGGCTCGAGAGGACATGGAAGATATGGGCATACGACAAGAGTTGTGGTTGACACAACTTCCTAATGGTTCATATGTCAAGCCTCGAGCTAGTTTTTCATTGACACCTCAACAAAAGGAAGGGTTCTTTGAATTCTCGAAATCGGTCATGTATCCGGATGGCTATAAAGCAAATATATCAAAGTCAGTGAATGTGAGAAATGGTAGATTAACATGTTTGAACAGCCACGACTATCATGTTCTCATACAATTAATTCTTTCAATTGAGATGCGGGGTTTTGTGGACAAAGAGATTAGCACAACACTATTTGAGTTAGGTAGCTTTTTTCAAGACTTGTGCTCCAAAAACTTAAGCGGTGTGAAGTAGAGAAATTGGAGGAACGTATAGTGCAAATACTATGCAAGCTGGAAAAGATATTTCCTTCGGCCTTCTTTGATGTGATGGTGCACTTGGCCGTTCATTTGCCACGTGAGGCTATTCTTGGAGGATCAGTTCAATGTCGGTGGATGTATCCAACCGAAAGGTACTTTATATTGCTAATTGATAATGGACAAGTAATTGCGTTACCTATTTAATGTTACTCCTAGCTCATGTTTTGCTTCTAGGTTTCTAGGCAAATTGAAGAGGAGGTTCAATCGTAGAGGCTTACATTGTCAATGAGTGTAAAACTTTTTGCTCAATGTATTTGGATGGAGTTAAAACAGTGCACAATCGACTCGAATGAAATGCAGATCTTGGTGAACATCGCCAAGGATTGACAATATTTACGGAAACAGCTCGTCCTATTGGCCTTAATAGAGATGGTGAGATGTCACAAGAACTTCGAGACATTGCTCATTTGTTCTTGTTGTATAATAGTCTTGAGTTGGAGAAGTATTTAGAGTACGTGTTTCTTTCAATTATTTTTTTATAGTTTATGTTGATAGGCATTCAAATTAATAGTATTTTAACACATCAACCACCTTCTTTGCAGTAGGGAACACAAGGCTATGTTACCTATTCGAGTTGGAGAAAAAATAATTGACAAGCAGAGGAAAGAATTTCCCAAGTGGTTTAAAGATCGTGTAAGACTAGATTAGTGTAGAGGGGAAAAATCCGGGTATGCTATTTCCATGCCTCTGGGAGATCGAACAAATGCAACCTTGCCGGAACCCTAGCACTACAAAATAGACAAAAGGTTAGAGCACCTTTGCCTCTCGTCGGCAAAGGCCCTCCGATGATGCTTAAGTCAGTATCTCATACTAGGAGGAAACCACAAATCACACAAAGCATGTAAACACGAATTACCACGTACCTTTCTTCATGGGTATTGTACCTTATTTATAGACGCGGGGTGCTTTTTGTCCATGGATCTTATTCATATTAGGAGTCCTTCCCTATATTGGACTCGCTCCATATAGAAACACAATCTTTATTGCACAAGGATTCTCTCCATGTTAGCAATCTTTGCCTATATCGGAATCCTTTTCACGTTAGGAGTCCTTTCTTTTATGGGATTCGTCCCATATGGCAATACAATCAGAATTCCCTTCTTGTAAGGATTCTATAGCCATATTGGACTTCTTGTCCAATATGGAAAGTAATGCTAATCCCTTAATTCTCGGGATTTACCTTTTACCACGTAAGAGGCTATTCCAGATCCTTCTAGAATGACCCGCTACCTTATCACGTAGGTAGCTAGCTCGGTAATATACTTGCCTATCCTCAAATGACAATGCTGACCAGTTACATTGCTAGCCCTGTGCACCCTCTCATGGTGCTGCCACCATCTCGTGGTGTTGTTTTGGCCATACACGTGGCCTATACTGCTCGGCTATAACCTGGGGCACCATTATATGGTCCCCTGAACTGAGCCACTCTCATATGGTGTCCAGGTTGAGCACATTGTCCGCATGTGATCGGGTGTTTTCCTATGTAATTAGATATTACCTTCTCCAATTAGATATCCATTTCATAGACACTATTATGCATGTAAACAATGTAATTGGTGCTAACATAATCATATTGTTTATGTCATATTTTATTGTAGATAAATAGATTGAGAGTTGAGGAGTCACCAGAGGCAAGAGATAAATTGCGATCGTTAGCAAATGGTCCTAATTCCTTAGTGAATGAGTATTCTGGTTGCATAATCAATGGCGTAAGGTTCCACACAAGAGAACTAGACGACCATCGAACGAGCCAAAATAGTGGTGTGCTTGTAGGTGGCAATCACGAGGGTGTGATGCACAACTTTTATGGTCACTTACGCAATGTTTGGGAGTTTGAGTATATGTGCCGTAAGAAAGTTGTTTTATTCCAATGTGAATGATATAACATAGGAACACTGGTAGAGCCAGAACAATACGATCAGATGCACATTACACGAGCATTGATGTCACAAGTCGATGGTATCAATCTAACCCTTTTATTCTAGCCAGCCAAGCGAAGCAAGTCTTTACCTAAATGATACTAAATGGGGTAAGCCTTGGCAAGTCGTGCAACAAGTCCAACATAGGGGTGTGTTTGATGTACCAGAGGATGATAATGGGGAACTCATGGATCCCATTGGATGTGATGATACATTCCAACAAGAAAGCATCACCTCATTTGTTCCAATCGATGTTGATGCAGATTTTCATTGTCATAGGGACGCTTTTGAAGATGAGGAAATGTTGGGGGTTGGATTATTAGATGAAACAATAAAGGAGAACATGGATGACGAAGATCATGAAATACCTAATGTTGATATGGATTCTGATATGGTATGATATGTAGTTATGTTTGTCTATCGGTATAAATGTCCTTGAAGTTATACATTTTAATCTTTTCTTTTGTGTGGTTATGGTAGTAATTTAATCTGCTATTTAATTTGTCATTATGTGGTATATCACTTTATGCCTTAGTTACAAAACCAGGTTCATAATTTAATGTATTAATTTAATTACACTTTATGCATTATAGTTGCAAAAAATGGGAAAGAGTGGAAAAAAATTCATCAAACCAGTTCTCTAACAACTCAGAAGAAAACCAAATATGATAGGAGAAAAGATAGGAGAATCAAGGAGATCCGTGCGAGGTTCTTGGCTAGTGGGATAAATTGTATACTAGTAACATTGAGGGGTTCATCTCTGCCAAATTGTACAAAGGAGAAGGGAGGAGGTAATGGAAATGAGGTAGATGATCCTGACTACAGGCTACCAAGTGATGAAGACGACAGTGATAATCTAGGGTTCACACAACATCACATGTGTCCACCGTGTCCACTTATTTACCATTCACGTGTCCAAGTCTCCTCGTGTCTCCCGAGTGTCCGATTTCGTTCATTAATCACGCAATAGATCATCAATCCTCAACAATTTAACAAATTCAAAACTTAAAGAAGTCACAAATTTCTTCTAAGTCTTGTGGGCCTCGTGGAATTCATGTCCGAGTCTTTTGGGCCTCGTGGTACCCTTGTCCGAGTCTTACGGGCCTCGTGGAACCCTTCCTAGTGATACATTGAATGGTGGTCCTAGTACAACAACATATAACACATTCACATTTCCAATTAAGAACGTTAGAACACAACCCATTCATATAACTGTGTACAAGCTCCACGTTTTGTTCCACTTGTCACCATTTTCGCCAAACGTGTCAAACCGACTCTATAACACGTGCAACCAATCGTATCGCATCGTGTCCAATCAATTCTCGTGTCATGATCTCATTCTAATGCTTACGAAGTTGATTTGAGAGTTATCTAAGTGCCAAAGGTCGATTCCAAGGTGATATGAGCGATCGGGGACCAAACGGGCATCAAAAGGTGGACCGAAACAAATTCAGGATTTCGCGTGGTAGCTGGAATTTCCGCCCAGGCGCCCCCATTTCCGCCCGGGCGGTTGGGGCAGCAGCTCAGTGTCACAGAAAATCAGATTTTTGCCCCTTTGGGCATGGAATTTCAACCCATGCAAGCTCTTGAAACATGAAAATTGGCATCAAGGGACATCCAAACAAGCTATAAACTCATAGAGGGAGTGAAAATCCACCATAATTAACAAGAATCAACATGAGAAACCACAAATCATAAACCCAAATTCAAAGATAAAGTGGGTTTTCTCAAAATCAAGGAAGAACAAAAAAAATACAAGTATGTGTGCACAAACTCAACCAAATGAAGATAGGAGGAGGAGAAATCTTCCCTACCTCAAGGAGTTATGCTTCAAATCAAGCAAGCAAGTAAACCCTAGCTTCCTCAATCAACCCCAACCGAAAATGAAGCTCCCAGAGCGATTCCAAAGTAACCCGGGTTCCCAAGTGCGCGTAGAAGAAGGATCTTTGGTTGAATCTTGGAGGAATTTGGGTTTGAGGTTGGGATTGAGGAGAGAGGTGAAGAAATTTTTTGAGAGAGAAAAGGGGGGAGTAGTAGCCGGCCAAATGAGAGAGAGAGATGAGTGAAAATTTCTGAAAATTTTCCCCTCATACAAGTATATACACCCCCTTTATTGCACTTACCCCCTTCGTGTTTCAAATGTATTTTAAAGGCACCCTTGTGCATTTATCTAACTCCACATTGACCCTTCTTTAATCAATTTTCATTTCCTCACATTTCCCCAACATTATTCCGGAAAGATTATACGAAAATACGGGTCCTTACAAAATCCAAAAGTCAACATATATCCTTTGAAAAGTCAAAGTAAAAAAAAAAAGAAAGTCAAGTCAAATCCGTACCAACGAGTACCCGTTCCCAAATTCATTGTATATTTAGTCACCTGTATAAAAGAGTTATTACAAATTCTGGGAATGTCAAAAGATACAAATTTCATATGAAGTTACAAAAAAATCATCTTTGTCAAATGTGAAATCTTAAGATAATGCTATAACTCCTCCATTCAAGCTTTCGAAATATGCATGCACACATTCCAAGCAACCAAGTCATGCTCCTTATCGAGTACCTGAAATTGATAGGGTGAGCTCACTAGCCCAGTAGGAAACGATTCTACTAACGCTAGGTGTATAAAGATGATAAGTACACCGAAAATGGAATGACATGAATGAGATGAGCATAGAATGATATGGGTGACTAAAACAAGGAATAAATGACCACCAAGTACCCACGTATCCAACAAAGTACCCAACTAAATACCCTAGTGTCCATTTAACTCGTCATTCCATACTTGCTCAATACTAACCGTATCATGTGTCGACATTCGCCAGGATACCGTATCTTGTATTAATTACCACATTTCAATTACTTTACAATATCCATCTCGTGGGTTTCTCAATCTCAAGCTTGAGGATATTGAAATCCTCTTCCGAGTCTTTTGGGCCTCGTGGAACCCATGTCCGAGTCTTATGGGCCTCGTGGAGCCCTTGTCCGAGTCTTATGGGCCTCGTGGAGCACTTGTCCGAGTCTTATGGGCCTCGTGGAACCCTTCCTAGCAGCTCCCTGAGTGGTGGCCCTAGTGTACCAACTTTCATTTCACACAAGTTCTCATTTCTTAATCAAACTCAAGTCATTATAACCAATTCGCTTAATTCAACCCATTTATGTCCATAATACTTGATCATACGTGTCGCACACACATAAATACCTTCCAATATCCATGTTTCTCATTTGTACTCATTAATCGTTTCAAAACTCCACATTTAGTGCCATTCGTCATAATTTTCGCCAAAAGTGTCAAACCGATTCGATAAGGTGTAACCAATATGCATAATGAGGTGTCCAATAAAATCACGTGTCACAATCGCACTGTAAAGATTCCAAAGTGCGCTCGAGAGTTAAAACGATGCCAAAAGTCAATTAAGCAAAGCCATGGGCGATCGGGGGCCAAACGAGCATCAAGGAACGAACTGGAACCAAACCGGAAAAATATTTGCTCGCTGAAAATCCAGCCCGGGCGTCCCCATTCCCGCCCGGGCGGTCGGGGTAGATTTAACATGCTCAGAGAAATCAGATTTTCACCCTTTATGGTGTGGAATTTCAATCCAAGCCCTATTTTGATGGTTTAAGCTCAAATTTGAGATTCTAAGCAACAAATAAACATGGAGGGAGGATAAATCTGCTACCAATTTAACATTTCAACAACTAATTTTATAGATTAAGCTCAAAATGAGAGGCCAACCCATTTTTGTGACGAAAGCCAAAAGTTACTAGGATTTGAAAGCCAATACAAGTATATATGCAACAAATCAACTTGATACAACTAGAGGGAGTAGAAATATGTCCCCTCCCTCTTCCCCGTCTTCTTCTTCTTGCTCTCCTCCATTAGAACACCCACCAAGCTCAAAATACCCTCCCTCCATCAAACCCTTTCACAAATTGACCTTGGATTATTGTTCTACGCGTGATTTGAAGCCCGGATTTTGCTCTTTTCTCACCTTGAAGCTCAAAAACGGGTTGGTGGAATTTGGGGATCTAGAAATTATTTTCCTTTGGATTTTGAAGCTCAATCAAGAGGTAGTCTTCACAATTTCCTAGTCAAAATACATGAATTACAAGTTAAACGTTCATCTTTTAAAAAATATAGTACTAGTCCAAAATGATCATGTAACCCGCCCAATTAGCTTTTCAAATAATGAAGTCATGCATGCACGCCACACACCAAGTCATGTTCCTCCTTGCTGAGTACCTGAAAATTATAAGGGTGAGCTCACTAGCCCAGTAGGAAAACATTTATCCATTCTAAATGTAAATGAGATGCTCATGAAATACAACAAAGGAAGGAAATTCAATAAGAGTAACCAAAAAAGTCATGGAAGTCGAACATAGAAGAATAGCTCAAGATTAGTCACATTCGATCAACAATCACTCCGTTGTGTCCAAAACTTATCAAGTGCCACTCATGCTCTCTATACACCCTCATCATGCGTCTTGTTCAATTATTCCATTCAATATAATCCGGGCATACCATAAAGGCCCCGTGTTACTCCGAGCATACCATTTTGGGCCCCGTGTCAATCTTTTCACCATTTAATACCATTTCATGCTCAATCGATTTATTTTAGTGTCCATGCAATAGCTCAACTCAAATCAACGCTCAAAACCCGAGCTCGCTCGATAACCGTCAACTCGTGTCATTTAGTGTCCAATACGTCACTTGAACCCCTAGGGGACTTAGGAACTTAACAAATATCTTTCATGATGTTCATGGTAGGTATCTCAAAGGGTTTCAAGTCAATAAGAACAAGCATAACACGTACATTACCCGATCGAAGGCCAAAAGGGTCAAAACATGCCAAATTGACAAAAAGGGCAGTTGGATTGATCCATAGGCAGAAGTGGATCGTTCCAATGTCCCCTGTTTCCACAAAAATGCAAAGTGGATCGATCCATAAGCAGAGTTGGATCGATCCAACTGGGTTACGAGCCAAAATGAACACAACTTAAGGGGATTTTGTGTGAGCCTTGGAAGGTAAGTTAGGCCATCAACTTGGAACCCAACCACAACAACAACAAGTGAATACAATGTAGGATTTATGGGTTAGGTTCATATGGCATTTTTCCATTTCCAAAGTGAATAAACACAAATTTCAAAGGTCCTTTCAAAGCTTCAACAATCAAAGGCAATGGAGCATGAAATGGTTCAATTAACAACTAAAGGACATGGAATTCAAGTATGGAAGCAAGAGCTAGATAGAATTCATCATAGACTTGCTAGAACAAAACCTCACAATCAAATTTGGTAAGATTAGGAAGATTTGAACACCAATAGGGATATGAGGTAATGAGAATTACAAGCAATTTGACTACAAGCTCTATCTTTAGATTAAGAACAGGCTATTGGATATTAAGCTTGATTACAATACAGATCCATGAAGTAAGACGGTATGGATCGTAATGTGTGGACTGGGGTTTGGACTTGGCGTAGTGTAGATTCTCTTACCCTGTGACAAGAAAAGGGTAGGACCAGGCTGTTCAAACTTTTTATACTTGATGGTAATTGACATTGCCACTGAATATGCTCGAGGATTAAGTTCGTTATGTACTTTCTGTTAGCAGAATTTTCTTTGTTTTGCACCTTAGCCATTATCGAATCTAATTTGCATGTCGGTCACGTGGCGCTCTGCAAACCACACAATCATTGTCCAAAAATGGTTTGCGGAGGTAACTCGTGACATTGTCCAAGAACATTGAGTTAGTAGCTGGAGTGTTAATGATCAGGTTGCTCCTAAAGCAAAATATTTTTACGGTATATGCTTCGCTGCTGATTATTTTCAGAATGATGGTAGTTGATTTTGGAGGTCGGTTCTGATATGGTGCAATGAGTGCTGTCTGATTGGATTCTCTTGAGATGATGCACTTGATAAATTAGAATCTTAATCTTGAATGGTGTCATGTGGTTGTCATTTGAAATTTGGTTTTTTACAGTACTTGCGATAATATCTGATTGGATTTACTTGAGATTATGGATTTGATAAGTTGGGATCTAATTGGAATGGGGTCATGTGGTTATCATTTGAAGTTTGGAAGCTGGAATGGGTCCTCTACAGTTGAATCTGTGAAGTGAAGTCAATAGTTGGTTTTTTTTTCTTTGTTTAAAGTTATTTTGTTATCTAGTTTTGCTCTCAAGTTGGTTTCTTGCCAACTTTTGTTATTTCCGCTTTGGTCCTTGCTTGGTGTTGATAGATATCACTTAGATGAACATAATTTTACTTATTTTGTGGTATGGTCTTCCCATTGTTAGGCATATTTCATAATTCAGAGTACTACTAGTGTTCCCATTGTTAGGCATAAATTTCACCAAACCCATCCATGTTTTTGACCCTAATAGATTTGTTGATTGAATAGTTATTCAGATTTGGGCTGCAGTGTTCAATCTATTATCTCCTACATTTTTTTTAGGTTTAAAAGTTAAGTATTTCTTCTGCTATAATCATTTGTTGCATGACAAGTTATATAAGCAGTGACGCATCTCGAGCTCACTAGCAATAGAAATCATTATAGAAATTCACTGCCAGAATTGCTATAGATTTTACGAAACCTCTATTGATCCACTTCTATTGTTTCAGTGTTTGTCTAATAGCGCATAAGATGTGTGTAAAAATGCTTCTTTGAATTCGAATTCTAAAGGGTCAGTAGGTTCTCCCACGCTCTTCGTTCCCAAACACGAATCAACGTCAATGGCCATCCCTCTAAAATGCTGAATTAGAACAGTTGGGAAGTGTGAATTTTTCATTCGGCAAAAGTTATTATTTCTCATGTCTATTTCAGAAAGTTAAAACATTAAAGACTTTTTGCATTTTGTCTACTTATGGCCAACTTCCAGATAACTAGTACTTATGAATAATGAAATAATTGCCACCAATATTGTTATCGCACTTATTATGATTATGTAACTTGTCAATCACTGCTCTTGGACTAATTTCTTCCTTTTTTCCAAATCCTTCTCTATTCAACGTTTTCCAACCGCCAAGAATTTGTAAACAAAATGATTAGATTGTGTGATGTGACAGATAGAATTTAGAGTGGAAATGATAACAGTGTATTGATTCAGGTTCCAGGAGACTTAAAAGGTCTATATACTTGCTTCACTTAAAAGGCATGCATACGTAATATTGGGATAGATTACAAAAAGTTTTAGGTTACCTTCTAAATTTCCCATGTGTTCTTTAATCTCATGTAATTATGCTGATCCTAGAGGTACTCTCAATGCTATCTTAACATTTCCAAAATAGAAATTCTTCGTAGGCATGTTTCCCATTCCAAGGTCTCTTACTTTAAAAAAAGAGAGTGAAGTTTTGAAATTTTAACATGCTTGATATTTCCATTTGTTGATATTTTTTTTACTGTCATTGTATACTTGGATGCAGATAGAACAAGCAAAAGCTAGCGGGCTGGGAATTACTTTTCTTACCCAGGAAGGTAATAAACCTGGATGACTTCGTCTCTACTGAAAAATATGTCTTCCTAAAACTTCCTTGGAGTATTATATTAAGTGCTTTTACTATAATAATGTGGTCTTATGTATCACCAGTTTCCTATCTTGGTGCTTATCTCTGCCACACATAGAAAAAGTCAAATAAATCACACAAACAAGTTGTCACGCCCTAGAAAATTACGTCAAGAACACTTCAAACATTCCACGTGCCTCCAAAGAAGGATCAAAGTCCACTATCCGGGTCAACGGTTTAACAATAGTACCGGTCACATCCAATGGCAACAAGTGCCCATACCCCAAAACATGCTCATGAGTTCTAAGAAGAGTTCTTACAATTAGCAAGTCAAGATTTAAGAAATAACGAGTTGCAAGACAAAGTTAGCGGGTGATGTGTTTGTGTGTCCTATTTTGGTGTTTCTGCCAAGTCTCAATGTGAAGACCCGAAAATTCATATTTTTTTTTTTCAAAATAACAATGGGGTAATGAGAGGAATTGAATGAAATGGAAAAATTGACTAACTGTTGGAGTGTTGGTGAGATATAAGTTGATTGGGGTGCATTTGAATTACACAAGTCACATTTGGATCAATGGTGTAATTAGTGTAAAGTGTGTGTGTGTTGTGTGGTGTATAGGAAGAGAGAGAGAGAGAGAGAGACCAAACCCCCCATTCTTTTGGCCGGCCATCTCTCTCTCCTCCATAACTCCTTCCTTCACTCTCCTCACCAACCCAAGCTAAAAACTCACTTCCAACCTTAACTCCTTCACAAAAGCTTCCTAAAATCTCGAGATCTACGCGTTGGTGCTTTCATTTTACTCCGGTGTTTGAAGAATTTTGCTTGGAGTTTGGAGTTTGGACCTAAAATAAAGATAAGTACGGCAAGATGGATGAGTAACTCCAAGTAAGCTCTAAAAAATGCACAAGTCCACACTCCAATGCACACAAGTCACGCTCTTCAATGGTTACCTGCAAAAACGTAGGATGAGCGACATGCCCAGTAGAAAAGCTCAATCTCTACCGATTATGCTTAGATGATGATAGATGCACCGTGAGTTTAAAAGATTTTCTAATTAAAAGCTCGACAACGTTTTAGATAATCAATTTAAATGCCAGTGGACAAATGTACCCATAAATGTCTAACGAGCGTCATTGTATTCTAAGTGTCCCATTCCGTATCCAATGCGTCCAAAGAAGTCGTGTGTCGACATACGTACGCATGTGTCCCATATGTAGAAAACTATCCTTATTAAGTGTTATCCGTCAACACGTAACCACGCACGCACCTCATCAAATTCAACCAAGATAAACATGTATATATAGGTACATAGACCTCTTCGGGACTTTCTGGGCCCGGCTCCCATAGATTCTTAGCTCGAGCAAAAGGCCGGATTTCTTGGGAGTCCGCACACCCATGACCAACTAATGTTGGAATACATAACAAGGCCGGATTTCTTGGGAGTCCGCACACCCATGACCAAGCGACACCTATATCGAAGCAAAGTCCAAGAGATTGGATCGAGAGTCCACTAGATAACGAGAAGCATTGAATCAACTTCCTAGCTGCCAAAGGAAATTTCCAACATATGTACTTCACGTGGTCTGTGGCTTGCTAGGGACGGAATTGGGGCCCATGGTAATAGGCCTTAATTGGCATTAGAAGAAGAGAAAGAAGAATAATTGTTTGATTCTTGGGGAACAATTAATTAGGAAACCCATGTAATTGAAACTCTCGGCATTAGCATTATAAATATCACATAATGTAGAAGGGTTTGGGGGATCTCGTGGCCACGCCTAACAGAGGCTGCACACAAGACCACGCACAACAGTGAAGCGGCCGATCATTCCATGGTCGGCTAATCTCTAATCTAGGGGGAAGATGAAGCCCTGCTCCAAGTAACAATGTATTTTTGTATAAATTTGGGTTCTTATTATAATTGGATTATATGATCAGAACTTGTTTTAATAGTTTTTATTCTTTCAATTAATTGCGTATTTGTTTACTAGTTTCAAATTCCCGCTCATATAATTGTTTTCAATGTTGTGCTTGGAGTTCTGAAATAGATTATTCTCTTAAGACGAATCGTGCCGTTGGGTGGCGTGACCCCATGCCAGTGAGACGGTCCATGCTATGTGATAGTCTATGCCTTTCAACAATCACAAATATCCTCTTGCCAACTATCGATAAGGATTGCAAGCCCTAGCTATAGTTATTTATCGATTCGAATAAGAACCTGGTGTATGTGAATGCATGGTTATGTGGTAGGGGTGGTGTAATACCCCGGATTTAGGGGTAAAGGGTGTTTAGTTCCACATTGGTTGTTTACATGAGTAATCTTAGGAATATAACAAACCATGTAAGAGACTACTAGTACCTTGGGCTTAAGCATTTTGGGCCATGTGGTGTACTGGGCAGTGGTCTACATGGGGCGTTATAAGTTAATTTCTTGTTTTTACAAATTTAATTTTGATACGGTACGTACGACACGATAAATATCCATGGAATCCTTATAACTCTTAAATACCATAATTATAGTTCCCCAGTGACTCAACAAAATAACCAACGTAAAGGTTAAGGTCCCCATAATTAGTCGTAAAGTCGAAATGCATCATAACTTCAAAATCGGCATGGAGTTTAATGGCCATGCCATCGTAAACAGTCTATAATTTTCTATAGATTCAGAATTTGATCTCAAGACTACCACCATTAAAAAGAAGACTTTTAGTACATCAATAAGGATATAAAATTTTCCCTATTCGGAGTCCGGATGACCGAGATATGCTTGTCCGAAATACACTACAAGAAATCCAAGGTTGCAGTTTCAGCAGGTACACCAACTTCAAATCAAAAACTGTCATTGTCTAAAAGAAATTAAGGCACGATCCATACATACTTTCAAAGGTATACGAGTCTAGTTTCATAATCAAAAGGCGGATCGTAATTTCAAGCTTCGTAGACAAACATATAGTCGTTCCCGTAAGATGCGACAATGCTGTCAGAACTGCGAATTTCATTACCACAGTTCGGTCACAATTTTTTCATATTTTATGTACTTTAAATTAAATTTTAAAAATTTACCACAGTATAGAAGGCATGTATGGGGTAGCTACAGTAAATTTTTTGTAAATTTACGGGTTCTGAAAAAATGTCTAAAAATTCGGCCAAAACAGGGACATATTCAACTTGATTGAGCTTAAATAAAACCTTGAGCTGTAAACGCTAACCTTCTCCTGGCTTGAATCCACCTATAATCAGCCCCTCCAAGGTTCCTTATGAAAAAACATGAGCTCCAAAAGGTGAGAACACGTAGTATAGAGTGTAGATCAACAAGGGTTTCATGTATTTGAGGTTGATTTTGGGTGTGGGTTTGTGTGTGTGTGTGTGTGTGTGTGTGAGAGAGAGAGAGAGAGAGAGAGAGAGAGAGGCTAGGGTTAGGGGGTGGGAAAATGATTCTCTCTTCTTCTTCCTATTTATAGCCAAGTTAAAAAAATTACACCCTACACCTCTGTAGTCACTTGTGTATTGTTATCTTACCCAATGTTACATAATATAACGCATTAACCTACTCTCTAATTCTAAAATGTAATTTCATTTAATTCTCTAACTTTTATTCAAAAAAATTTTACACAAATTTCCGGGTGTTTAAAACCTGAGCGCCCAAGTTCAACTTGGGTGCCCAAATTCCGTCCACGACATTTCTTTTGCCGAAAACAACATTTTAATGCAGTTGATGGTTTAAATCATGTTTTCTTCAATTATTGTCCTTAAATCATTACTGTCTAAGTTTACTTGAGTAATTCCAGAGAGAAAACTTTCTAAAATTTTAACCAAAACTTCCTTTTTTCGAATTTAGGTTGTTTAGAACTTGAGTACCCAAGTTCAACTGGGGGCCCGAGTTCATTTCTGGAATAGACAGTTTTGATCAATTTCGGGTCGTATCAAGTCCGTTCATGTCACATTTCACATATTCACATCTCTCTACATGTTATGTCCTCTCTTATATGAACAAAGTTTCATAGTAAAATATTTTCGTAAAATCTCGTGAGCATTAAAGTAGAGACCGATCCTCGTGTTAGGCGAGGGGAGTGCTGTAAAACCCTTCTCCTTTCGTAACCTGGCTCTGAACCCAAAATCTTTTTTTGTTAAAGTGACCAGTTAGAAAGCCTTTTTCTAAATAAGGGCATGGAAGTCGCACTTTTCAAAATCGGTTTCTCGGGTATCCACAAATCCGGGTCGTGACTCCGAAAATCAAACTCGAAACCGGCAAAGTTGAGAGCCTCGTGGCAACATCCACAAACAGCAATAATCCTAAGATAAATACGGTACAGATCCATCATGGCGTCAATATACGTGTTCAGAAAGGTGTTCAAAAAGATGTCTAGCAGCACCAGGATCTAAAAAAAAAACAAAAAGCCATGCAAATTGCAATGAATGATACAATAGCCACTATGAGTATAACTACGCCAATCTACAAACACAGAGCATAGCGATGATAACAAAATGGGACTTTTCATCTGCTTTACTCAATTTTTATAAGAAGATTTATTGAGTTCATTTTCAAAATACATGTCTGAGACTTGAGAGAGATACTACGTCTCTCAAAAAGATGTGAATTTCACTATTTCAAGCCTCTCCAAAACTTGTCTAATTTTTCAATTACAATATTTTCGTTTTGAATGGCAATTATAAAACCTTTTATAATTGAGATAAAATAGATAAATTTATATTGTTTGGGCTGGACCGAGTTGTTTTATTCACCGAGAGGCTGGAGTGAACAGTTTTTATTTTGTTTGGACTCATTTATATTATATATTCGGGCTTGCTTGGGCTATTGTTTTAAAACTAAGTTGGGCTCTGTTAGTGATGTGAGATGGACTGCCCTGCCTTTTTTAAAAAAAATTTGGGCCTTTTTTTAATTTTTTTATTGAGCCAAAAAGACCCCTACTCAAGCCTAATCTCAAAAATTATGGGTGTGCCCTACAATTTTAGGTTTTTGGATAGGAGACCAGAATTTATTTAAGTCATTTGGTTCACGATAAATGTGTTTTAAATTCATATTAAATGATATCCGATCAATGTAATATTTTGTGAGATTAATGTTCTCCACGAGTTCAATAAAGAGAACAATTTCTATCATGAAAGTGGATATGTGAAAGACTCACAAATACGCATAATTGGATGGTTCCGCCCATAAAATGGACTGGGAAGGATCTCACCCTAAGAAAAAAGCCCAAAGTCCAATTGCACGCTCAAGTATCTAAATATCAATCATACACAAACATATATAGTTTTTCTTGAAAAGTCTAATACACTAGGTGTAAAAGTATCAATGTGGCGATGTGTCATTGGTTGTTTAAAATAAAATGTCATTTAATTATACCTAAAAATAACGTCAAATAAATATATTGTTAGATATATTAATTGTCAAGAAAATGGATTTTTTCGAGAATAAGTCTCTAAGACTAGAATAAATCATACAACATTATACACGACATATTAGTGTGGGATTGGTAATCCTGTTGGCAAGCGCATTGGTAATACTCTGAATTAACAGACAAAAATTACTTCAACTTGTTGCATGCCAGCATGGGTGAGAAGTGAGGGAGTGTTTTGATTGTGAATTCATGTACATGAATTTGAGGAAGAAACTGCAGAGAAGTAGCAGTATTACCACCCCCGCCCAATCATGGGTTCTGACCTGCACAGAACCAAGTGGGAATACTAGCTGTACAACATTTCCATGCATCTATTTAAGTATTTATACTCCTGACGGATCAGCTACTCTGTATATATTTATATATCTCCGTGCATACATATATGGAGTACTATCTCTGTATATGTTTGGGGATTCATTCGGAACCCGAAATCATGATTTGAACTGCTCATCTTATGAAACATGCGGTAAAGAATATGACTACAAAAAATCAGTTTGATCAAAGATCTAAAGAGGGAGTAAATAATCAGAACTCTATTTTCACTTACGTGTTCTATTTTTTATGTCCTGCGAGATGAATGATTTGGATAATGATTGTGGGTCTAAAATAAGCTCACAAGATAAGAGTATGGAGAAATGGAATATGGAGAGGAGATCATTCCAGGCCCCTATACATTCGTATGGATATTTATATAGGTGTATCGAGACAAGTAACTCTATCAAGAGTATAGAACGAAATGCAGAATGCTCGTAAATTTCAAAAAATACAAAATCACTCGAGTGCCTAAACTAAACAACAAATTGCAAAAATCAAATAATTCCGAAAAAAGTAATTTATGAAGGACTCAGTCGAAGTGATTATTTATTGTATATTTTAAATGAAAAAATAGAATTAGCAATTACAAAAGGGAATTAACTGAGATGTTATTATCGTTTTAGAAATTTCTTGGAGTGACAACTACCCCACGTCATCTAACTTCAAGTCCATGTTAATATGGTAAGGCATAGTTGACTGTCAAACGAAGTTATGGCGATTGAGGTTTACTCCTTTAGCACATGAAAGGATATATAAGATTACAAAAGTAAATATTAAGAATATCTGAATCTCCTAAAAGGGAGAGCAATTTTGTTCACCCTATCTTTGTTCACTCTCACTAGGTACACTTTTTTTATGTCTCATATCAATTATATATGGACGCCATTTTTTTGTCCGTATCCATTTGTCAGGAGCGTATACAAAACTTGAGTTCGGTACAATATCAATTAACGATTGATCTAAAAGTTTAATGTTTTTAGTGAGAATTTAATGAAAAAATAAATTAAACTCTAGATGAAACAGTTACCTATATTTATGTAGCTTGATTTTTGTGTGGTCTCCTAACAAGTGAATTTTGAAGAATAAACAGTTTTGATCATTGAAATAAGACACATAACTAATATATCCTTGCTGAGAGTGAACAAAGGGAGGGTAAACAAAATATCTCTCTCCAAAATAGACCTAAAGTATGTACATAAGCACAAATGGGCCCAATTTTTAGTAGGGGTGTACAAGAAAACCGATATAACCGTCAAACCGATCCGATCCAGACCGAACCGGTCTATTTGGTTATGTTCTATGGTTCATTGGTCTGGTTATGGTTCTAAAAAACTAAGAACCGGTAATTATGGTTCGGTTTCTGGTTCTCAATTTAAGAACCACGGTTAGAACCGAACAGGACCGTATAACATTAATATTATACATTAAATTATTAATATATTTATACATGTACAAAATTATGTATCTTAATTTGGTAAGTTAATATTTTTTCTTATTAAGGTATTCTTTTATGTCTATTTAGAGTAAAAATCTATTTTGTTAATATATTACTATAATCTACTAATACCAAATTGGCAAATTACCAATTTCAATGCTTTTTTGTTCCACTTTAATTTCACGATTGCTACACTTCAAGACATGTCGCTTAATTTATTTTGTCATTTTTAGACTATTCTATTACTTTGTTTAAACTACTTTTTGTTGTTGTTGGTATTTTCATCAATTTTTGGAATTATTTTATTGGTGGTATATTGTCCAGTACTTTGTGGATGATGTGGACCATATTTGGTTTAAAATATTAAAAAATTCTATAATTATTTAACTATTTTATGTTGTTTTGGTGCTCTAAATTCTAAATAATCTTTTAAATTCATGTGTTGTGATAAAGTGTTCCTTAATCGGGTAGAACCGGAACCGAATCAAAACCGGTCCGGTCTTGCGGTTTGGATCTGGATAGGTTCTACATGTGTATTGGTTAGGTTTTGGTTCTTAATTTTCTAGAATCGGTCGGAATCGTCCGGTTACTAGATTTCAAGAGAACCGGTCTAATCCGGACTGTGTGGACCCCTAATTTTTAGTCCTAATTAGAGTTTGCTAATTTCGGAAAATGTGTGTGCTCCAATTGTGCTCCAGTAGACTAGTGAAATAATTAACTTTTTTCAGGGAGAAGTTTTTGTAAAAAAACTTGAAAAATCCATAAGGCTAAGTTTGGATGGCAGTAATATCAAGGGGGAATGAGAATGTGATGCCTTCTACCCATTATTCCAATGTTTAGAAGAAACAGGAACGGGAATGGAATGTCAGGCTTTTCTGATTCCAATGTTTGGCTGAAACATGAATAGAAATGTGATTCCTGATAACATATTGAAATATGAATCACATTTCCAGACTGAGACAGGGATAGGAATGTGATTCCTGATGACATATTCAAATAGGAATCACATTCTCAGATTGAGAGGGAATCTGATCCCTCTATTACCCCATGAGAATCTCAGATTTCTCGCTTATTCATTAAGAAAATGAAATATTGACTTTAATAAATTTCCAAATTTATTGTTTCCCACGTAAGATTACAAAATTAATCCAAATACTGACATGCAATTCCTATTGGTATCAAATTCCTAGGAATTTGATTCCCAGTAACCATATTTTTATTCCTACCGAAGAAAATTCCCATAAATTTGATCCCCGATAATTGTATTCCTATTCCTACTCAAGATTCCGTCATGCAAGCACAACCAAAACTACTCAAGACTCGTTAGGAGAATCCTCAAAATTTATCAAATGTGGTGGGAGCATGCTTGATAGCTCTCCTTACAAGCTTGTTTCGAGAGCTCATTGGAGGGAAAAATAAAAAGTATGATTTGCGCTAAATATTAGGAGTCACACTCGGAGCCATTTTAGGAGCCCATTAAATATACCTTTTATGGTTAGTACATTTACTTTCCATTTTTTATCTTTTTGAAATCCTACATAAAATATAAGATGGAGAGGGTAAAATCTAATTACTTAAGAAAATGCGTAATCACGAGCAGATCACGTGCTCAACGTGAACACCATGTGAAGGTGGACTAGTTCGGTGAGATCATGTATGGGTGCCCTAGACCTTAACCAAACAAGAAAGGCCACGAGTAAGGCCAAAGTAATAATAGTAACACTACGTTAGGGTGGACTAGCTCGGTCGAACCACAGAGGCGGATATGCCTCGACCGAACAAGACATGGCACGTATAAGGCCAGGGTTACATTATAAAATAGCACTTATGCCATGTGAAGGAGTATCAGCTCGGTTAAGCTACGTATAGTTGTCACAGGTTGTAACCGAGCTAGGAAGGCCTCGAATATGGCTAGAATCATATTATGGAATAACGACGGCTTGTAAGATCAAGTACCGAGCTCGGTACAACTTGGCGTCAATATGAAGAATTTTGCAATGGCCTTGCCGAACAATATGGCATAACGGCCAAACCACCTTAAGAGAATAAGGCAGTGGACCATTCTAGGACTTGGAATAGCCCCCTATATGTGATGGAGGGCAAATCCCGTGATAGGCCTCGTTCAGTTGTCAAAAAGTATGAGAAATGATAGGAAAATCAATTTTCCCGTGATTTTTGGGGTGTTCAATTACCAGGAAGATAATGGGACCCACAAAAATAATTTTCCCACTCGGACTCACTTTTTCTCCAAATGCATCCTGCAAAAAGGAAGGAATTATGTGTCTTGGGAAAGTTTGCTCCCGCCAATTATACTTTCCTGGAAAAATCCTGTACCAACTGAACAGTCACAGGAAAGTAAATTTTCTTTTCCTTTACTTCACTTCATTTCACTTTTCTGAGGATTAACTTTCTCGCGTAACATTCTTGGCAAATGAACGGAGGCATAAGGGATCAATATTCGGGTTTCATATCTGATAAAGAGTCCGATATGGATATGAGATCTTAGCAGGAAAAAGAGTCCTGATTATGTTACCATAGGGTAAAAAGATATGCATAAAAGGGAATCCCAGCGAATAGGAAAGTCTAATGAATCTAGGACTACACTGCCCTATGGAATTCGTCCATAAAGAAAAGATTTCCTAACGTAAGAAGGAAACTAGGGCAACGACAAGCCTTGGTCAGGAAGTAAACCTTCATCTATAAATTTAACATTAGACCCATGAAGAAAGGCACGTCGTAACTCATTGTTACACGCATTGTCTCTTTGGCTTATCGAGTAAATCCATTACTAACTTAAGCATCAGAGGGTCTTTCCCTCTAATCGATTGTCCGTTTCGCAGATTAGGGTTCCGACGAAAAGGCACGTGATTGATCTCTCTAAGAAGAAAGAAACTATATACGCGAATTTATTGCCCGCACATAAGGGTATCTCCAATGAGTGCTTTTGGAAGTGTTTTAGTGGCAGAAAATTTATATTATTATTGTAGAATGAGTTTTCGTAAGGAGGGCCGTGGGAGCGACAAGTGGCACTAACATGGGATTTAGGGTAAGAAGTAAAGTATTGATCATTGCATTAATCACCTTTCATAAAATTAAATACCAAATATACTGATTCCAGTTTCCTCATAGGGCATGCTTATTAGGTAAACACCAAGTTTTTAAAAATGGAAAGAATAGCACTTCCCCATTTAAAATTAGAGACTTCTACTTTAAAACTTTGGAAAGGAACACAATCACTCTTCCTGCTATTTTTCCATCTCTTTAATGGGCTAAATAAAAAGCTACATAGATTGTATAGATAAAATGATTTCAAACTTGGTACATTTATTTAGAAATAGACACTGACCAAATTAAAAAAATCCAATGATTTTGTTACATAAAGAAATTTATCTTGACAATTCAATAGGAAAAAATTTGTCGATACTATATATTTTGCAAAGACACTTTTTCGTGAAAACAAATCTGTCGATACTATGTATTTTGCAAAGACATTTTTTCGTGAGGAGACGTGACACCGATTTTTGAATTAGCAAATAATTCAAAATCAATAAAAAAAGATTGAGTTACTTATTGAAGTCTAATTAGTTATATATAATTTTCAAAAGTACATATTACTACATTAATAGAAAATAGTGTCTCAAATCCAGTTCGGCAGGAAAGCATTGAAGGAAATTCAGTAGCCAATTCTCTAATTAGTCACTGCAATTACCATAATTTTAGTAACCGCTTTATGGATTGCAAAAAGGAAATGTGAAGCAATTATATATTCCATGATTAGAAAAGTGTTCAATTCCATCATCCCAATACACTCTCTAGCTCCCTCCATTTGAAAACTAATTTGAACGTATATAATAGTTAAGACTATCAATTCAAGTCTTAGAAAGTGTAGATTAGTTACTTCTGATCTCTTATTTTCTTCATTATGTAGTTATTTGATCTAAAGTTTATGTTTTAATCTCTCTCAATAAACAGTCTGATTCTCCCTCCAAAATCTTAAGCGGACAATGTCTATTCACCTATATTTACATAAAGGAGGGGGAAAAGATTGTTGGAGGAAAAAAAGAAAACAGAAAAAGTTACAGGGGAAAGAGTAAAAGTATCGATGAACACCATAATCCAGCGAAATCCAATGTCTTTTGGCTATATTAGGGGTACATAGATCGATTTATTTTATTTGTGGATATATTTTGAATATCAAAATTGGATCCGGGGGTCAGCATGCATGCTGTCCCTAAAGGGGCAGCATGACCCCCGGATCCATCAAAATTATTAATTTCTCCGTGCATAGCACGGTTTCATGCTAGTTAAGAGTTAAGCAAATATGTGTTTTTTGATTCTCCAATGAGTGTGGTATCTTGTATGGCAATATCCATTTTTGGCCGTGTGCTAATTTCTATGGAAATACTAACAAGAGAAATGAGAGAGAGAATGGCAGAATGCAATGATCACACTTTTTAACACAATCTTTACCTACTATTCCCTCCGTTTTTTTTTTTAAGTGTTCAATTTTGTAAATCAATTTTTTATAGAGGCATTATCATTAAATTTCTAACATTTAATGTTTCACAGTTATCCTTTTGTGGAGACATTATTGTTACACTTTTCCCCACTAACTTACCTTATAAAATTATTTAGGTCCTACCTTTTTCAGTTTTTGTCATACAAAATTAGAATAATTCTATGGGTACCAACTAAGTATGGACCAATGGTGTGGACATCGGTGCACCAATGTACCAAATTTTCATTGCTATATTAGATTAAGCACTTGTAGTTGTTGGATCAGGTATTAACGAACTCAGCTAAAAGCAACTGCTGTTAGGGGAAGACGCAATTTAATTTTAAAGGACAATGCAAAGCCCTACACTTAGCGACAGACGGAGATTAGGTGCTTCGCAATGCTTGCCCATATAATACCGATGGGTGGAGGAGGTTAGTCCACCCTACGCTTGCCCCGTGCTAGCAAGGAAACCTCAAAAAAAGGTGGATGCTGACCCCATGAAGCCAACAGTAATTATCCAATTGAGTTGATTTTTTATTTACGCAACTGCAAAAAATAGTTCAAAATTAATGGAACATCTTGGATTATTTGTGACACACGAAGGTGGGTCCCGTACGTTGATTTGTGCACCACCTACCTGTTCATGCCAGACTAGAAATCTTTCAGTGCCAAGCGGATACCATGTGGTTTCTGATGTAGTACCCGTAGAGCCCCATCACAGCAGTATGTCCATCTCCACAATCAATCATCTGAATTTTTAAAAAGTCCTCCAAGAAAGAGTTAAAGTTAATTTATTTAAAATCCAGACCATCACGTGGTATCCGCCCGGCATCGAAAAATTTCTCATGCCGGACGGTACCCATAGACAGGTTGATAAAATTAACATACCTTCAATAATGGGATTTTCTTTTCGGACAGAATAATGGGAATTTAATTTTTGAACAGCAAGACGAACAGTTACCTGTTGGGTGCTGACAAACAAAGAATATTATAAATCCAATAAGTACTCTGTATGAATAAAAATGCTGAAACCCTAATCCCGAAAATCTAAAACCCTTAACTCACAAAATTAAAAACCCAAATGAAGCTATCCGTCTTATCTCTCACTACAAATGCATGCATCCAACAAAAACCCATTTTTCCATTTTCAGAATCTTCCAATGGAAAATGGAAAATCAATAATAATGATAATTAAAGAAATCGGAGCAGTAATATGCTAAATATGCACTGGCCTGATTGCCGGTACTACAGGCATCCCAAACAAACAAGGGCTCGATATCACACCACTGTAATTACTTTTATTATTATTACTATTAAAGCACTTCCCCCCTCCGCCAACCACCACCGTCGTCTCTCTCTCCACCTTCAACGGCTCCACCGCCGCTGCTCTCTCTACCGTCTGATTTTCGATAAGCCCATCAGATTCATCACCACCATCCTCACACTCCATATCATCATCATCATAATCACATTCCGCGTCGTCGTCATCATAGTAATCTTGTCTTTCCTCCACGTCATCGGCAGGAGGGACTAGCAGTTGGAGAGTGAGGCGGCCGTTGGCCCTGTGGACATTAAAGTAGTCGTGGCGGCCGACATTCTCTTCCCTGATGATCAGTCTCCCGTCGTTAGTATAATACCTCTTCAAAACCCACGGCGACAATAACGGCGGCGGGTACTCCTTTTTCACTCTCCTCCTCTCGGAATCACCACAACACCGTCGCTGCTGCTGCTGAGGCTGCCTCCCTCCTCCGTTTTCGACGACCAGTACCGATTCGTCTGTCTGTTGCTGTTCTAGATCGACACAGCTCTCGGTCCCTATAAAGTCTTCCATCTCCGAGCACCATGTGTGGGTTTCGAATGCCGGAAGCGTTTGCATGATAGTGGCGGAATGGTTTTTAGAGAGAGAGAGAGGGGTTTTTGTCTTTGTCTTTCTGTGGTGGGTGTATTCGTGAGGGGTTCTAGAAGGGTATAAATAAGGAGTTTTGAAGAGAGAGAGAGAGAGAGAGAGAGAGAGAGAGAGAGAGAGAGAGAGAGCGTTATCGAGAAGAGGAGTATTGAAGGGAGGGAAGGATGATGCGGTGACAGCTAATATCGAACTAAATTGGATTTATTTATATTATTTCTGTATTTATAGGGTATCTGTATTTACACGGTTTTGGGGGGGATTTACCTGTAAAACAGATAAGAGAAAATTTAGAAACCGATAAGCCAAATTAATACGGTGATTATCAACGGATAGTCATTATCTTTAAACGTGCTAATTGAAGTAAAATACTGTCTTTCTTTCGATAATAATATGCCACCTTATTTTGTTTTTCATAGATTAATTAAAGCACTCATGTTCTTATTTCAAAAAAATTCATAGGCCAAAGGCAAAATTATTCGAAGTAATTCAGAATTTAAAATAACTAATTATACTCCAAATAATATTCAATAATCATTTTAAACAAAAAAAAACCAAAAATGGGTACGCTGGAGTCCCCTCGGGCCCCACAACCTAACGGTGGTACCCAACATCTTTACTTTCATACATTTAGGTCGAGTCCAACACATGACAGGTATTACGGCAACTGGATAATTAACATGTCTTAAAGATCAATAAATCTATGGGTGCAAACCAACTATGCATCGATATTGCACAGATCAATTTGCGAGGCTCACTTTTGGGCCCCACCCAAATGATTCTAAATGTTACTTAATTTGAAAATATTTAGCGTGTGGCATTGTGAATAATCAGCTCATTCAAATAAATAAGTGATTGAATTTTTTTTATTCAAAAGTTATTCAGCTAATGTACCAGTTTTCCTTCAGAATATATAGATCCGAATGAAAATTTAGTAATAATATTATATAAAACAATTACAGTTATTCGATTTAGCTATTTATTCTTTTGGTCATTCAAAAAAATATTTTAAAATTACCAAATTCTGTATGTAAAATTTAAAAGTGAACCCCGCATACGATCTGTGCAACATCGGTGCAAATCCGTCGGTATGGCCCGTAGACGGGCTGTTTAATGATGAAGAGGGACTTTATGTGGACGTGTGCATGTAAGTGTTGTGATTTTGAAGTCATTGATGTGGTGATGGGACTTACAAGTGTGCCTTTAAGGACTTTATTATAGAAAGGGCAACATGCTAAAGTGGGGCCAGAGAGGCGTATGTGATGCATCATGGCAATCATGCAGGATTGAGTGGACCAAGACAACATGGTTGGGCAAGTGATGTTTGTCGTTACTCTACAGCTGACCACACTAGAGTCTAGCTCCATTGACCCCCGTGCACATCCCTGCGCACTGCGTCAGATGCAGTATTATTTCATTTCCTAAAATATAATCCAGTAATACCTCTGTTTCTAAATAAATGTGTTATACTTTCTCACTTACCTTTCTTTCAAATCAAAAAATTAAGTGTTTCGGTGTAGATTTTTTTCGCACAGAATTAAAGTAATCATCATGTACTTTAATTCGGTGCGAAAAATTCGAAAAATGACACTTGTAAGCACTTAATTTTTCGATTTGAAAAATGACAACTTTTCATAGTGGACACTTATTTAGGAATGAAGTGAGTATGTAAATTTGTGGATAAAAACGTACTGATAGAAAAAATCTAATGAATTATACTATACATGGTTGTGGAAATTGTTGTTTCCAGTTATATTCTCTCATAATTCGCGTTCATGAACATATTTATCAACTTTTTTATTTTCACTTAAATTGCAACTAAAATTTTCTCAGCCTAAGTAATAAATTACCACCGAGGCCCATCTCAAAAAAAATATAAACAGGCAAAAAAAATAAAAATAAAAACCATACTTATCCGAATTTGTCATCATAGATGGTAGATTTCATCATAGGTTTTATATGGGTAACAATTAATTGGGTTTTACGAATAATGCAGATAAGAGATTCAGAGATTGTTTTTAATTTCAAATGGATAGTAATGCTTGTTGATAGACAGCACAAAGCGAATTCTCAAATGCGTGGAATATTAATTATCAGTCAAAAAATGTGTAGAGAAAAGGGTAATTATGGAAGTTACAACTTTTATAGGAAGTCATCTAACCACCGTAGAGGTTGCTCTCGTTTATACGCCTATAAATTTTCAAAAGATTTTGCTCTGTTTAATTATATAGATTTTTTCATTTTATCCGACTTCAGATTGAGTAAACATAAAGGAATTTTGGTCAAAAGATTAAGGGATAACAATTATAGTTATGAGAGTTTTTAATTTCATGCTAAAAACCCTTTCAAGTCTTCTCTTTTCCATTTCTGGGTCCTTATTTCTGAGGAAATTTCAACCTAATGATCTCCCAATTTGGATGTACAAAGCTAACCAATTTTCCAACTATTGACTCGTACAATTGAAGTATCAACAAGTGGTCAAAAAATATAGAAAATATCAAAGAGGTTTAACTTGGAAAATGGATAATTGCATGGACCAGAATCTTTCAAGGTGGACCATTCAAAACCCTAGAAATTGCATTCGTGGAACTTTAGTCCGAACAATATTCAGCATTTCATCATGCATGTTTTAGGCAGATTAATCGTTTGAATGAAACGCAAGGAAGTGATACATAAATCTTGTACTCCCTCCGTCCCAAATTGGATGTCCATTTTTGAAATCCGTGGCATTTTCAATTGCTTATATCTTTCAATATAAATCTCCAAAAATATCCAATATGGATCTTGTTTAATAGTTTTTGACGAGTTCTATAATACAAAGTGTTCATAATTATAATTATGAAAAATATTATAAATAGAAAGATATAACAATCAAAAAATGGCACGAGTTTCAAAAATGGACATCCAATTTGGGACGGAGGGAGTATGTAATTGATTAAGAGAAAATAAATCGATACATAAGGGCAAGATATACGAAATGCAGGAGTAACAATCAAACAAATACAGCAAAACAATCAAAAGGGTAAATAGATACTTAAATAATCTCGCATTAAGGTAAGTTGATTGTAATTTAAGACATTTGATTAACAGAGTAAACATGCATTGATGCAAATTATGTGACTTCTAGGTTTTCGGTTTCAGATTGTCAAAAATTAAGGCACATAAACCAAATCATATGCATGAATCATAGATTTTGACAAAAAAAAAAGTTGAAAATTATGGAGAGAGATGTTACCATGGGAGATTGGATATAAATTCTCAGAAGGAAGCGCATCAGAAGAGAAACCGAGAAAATTATTTGAGAGCGAAAGAGATCTGACCACCAAGATTTCTTCCGCCACATATCTCTCGGTTTCTCTTTATATATATTGATATTGAAGAAGAAGATAGAAGATATGGATGAGAAGGTCATCGTCGTCAAATACCTGTTTTTAGGCGGGGTTTTAGGGATTGAAGTCAGAAACAGAATCCGAGTCTCGGCGAAGATAACGACTGGGGTGCCTATTTATGGGTTGAAAAAGGAACTGGATTTTTTTAAATCCTTTGTGGTACCAAAAGAAACCGGTGCCATGTCATCAAATCTACGTGTCATCTTTTTTTCTTTAACTGTAACTTGAGCACGATCACACAGAGAAGATGGTGCCTCACAACATAATTCTTGCACCTAAAATTCATACCAAATCATGGGAAAATCACAACTTCTCCAGATGTATTTTAATTCACCTTTCGGTATTCAGAATTATTTCCAGATTCTGAATTCTGAACCAAAAATTATAAAACTAATTTAGTTATCCGATTCAACTGATTTTCTACTTCACCGCTCAAAATTTTATTTTAAAGTTAATAAACGTCTTGGGTCAGTTGTTTAGGACCATGTAGTGGACCCCACACCCCCACCAATCAGTAGCACAACAGATTTGTACGCATAGTAAACTTGTGCTATCAAACTTAATGGACAGCTGCAATTTTAACAACTACCGAACCACGAGCTAGTTGAACTAGGGCTGCCAATTGTTACGTCCATTATTTAAAGACAATAATTGGACAAGAACAGTCGTCCTATCCAGTTCAAATCATATCATACGCCCAGGAGCAAAGGCGGAGCCATCAATGGGCTGTAGCCCAGGTGGGGTTGAAAAAAAGAGAATTTTTCACAAACAGAAAAGACATATATCATGCCTAGAGCAAATTGTTAAACAATACAAGAACAGTCGAATGACATTAACTCCCAAAGATCGATATTGAGCCAGAAATAAAATAGAATGCTTATAAATAACACATCCCGGGGAAAAAAGGGCGCAGAGAACTTTGCTAATAGTTGAATAGGAGGAACAAAGATGTCGGAACCAAGTCAACTGATAGAACAATGATCATCACAGACAGAAAAGAGGCAACCTTCTATGCAAAGAGCAAACCATGCCACCCACCGAGTATGATGACCAACTCGGTGGGTAGATCTTGACATGTTGACCCAGATTCTAATCATATTCTTAAGCTTGAAAAAGGTTTTGGATAATGAACTGCGGACAACTTCTACATATGATTGCAATATATTAAGAAAACGAAGAGGTAATCCAAATAGAAGTACCTAAAGAATTCATTCGAAACAGATTTTACACTCCATTACATTGAGTTTTATTGTAGTTTGCTAATACAGGGTGCATGATACCGTGATACAAGATAATGCAAAAACTCTTTTACTCATTACACTTATAACGGGGTCTTTAATTTGTGGAGAAATTTTTAGTGGGAAAAAAGGTAAGAGAATCGACTTGATTTCAAAAGCAAAGAAAATGAAGTAGACTATATTGCAGCCTTCTTTCTTAAATGTCTCCACAAAAGGCTACAAATATCAATATCCTTGACGGGAGACCACACTTCGGATCATAATTCATACACTTGGGCCATCGTCCATCGAGAAGCAGTTGCAACAGATACCCTAGTACTCCGTAATTAGGTCCAATGTAAATACTAAATACTAACGAAGGCTGGGATATTTCTAACCGTGAATTACGTCTAGAGCTGAAGGGGTAACACTCATAACAAACAGAATTAGTATAGCATTCAAATTTTACAACTCAAATATCAATATTCTGTCCTTCAACACTCAGAAAGACGCACGAATCCAACAAAATATCAACCCACACGCAAGGATTCTGGGCATGAAAACAAAGATGTGAGAGGAAGGGAGATGGACCTAGGGTCAACTCAATTAAAACTTTTTATTTAATGGAACTTAACTGCTGAATTTTTGAATAATTATCTTGCCGTTCTAAGTTGTGGTTTTCATGTGATAGCCTCCTATAAACAATCTCAACACCCGGGCCCAAATTGTTTTCAGCAGAGCAATGAAACCCCTGTTTTCCTAATGATCAAAATGCAATAGGTGCTAATTGGGTAATTATGAAAGGAGTGTTCCTAATGATCAAAATGAAAATTGCAATAGGTGCTAATTAGGTAATTATGAAAGCTGTATCTACCTTTAATAGTTTAGTGATACTTATAATAAGGTCAGTATTGGGGTATTTACGTTTGCTTCAGAATACTAAGGTTTTTCAATATAACCTCAATGCGGTCATATAGACAAAACATAATAATCCAAAGCTAACCCTAACAGCTGAACGACTATACCACCCCCTTCTGCAAAAAGGTTATGACAATGAACATAAATACTAATTTTACACCAATAAAAAGTAATATTGGCAGCCTCCAAATTCAGCAGGTGTCTGAGCAAGATGGTCAACGGAGATGGACTATAAAACAGGGCATCATTGCCGAAGTACTCCTAATGTGAAACCAGAGATGGATAAACAAGACTTCAGAAAGATGGTTGTCTCACTCAAGTGGTGTGTTTACCGTGAGCTCTGAGCTCTGAATTGGAGGCTATTAGACATATGCAACTTGTTCATAAGTGAAAATTGTGATGGTTTGGGGAAAACTAAATGGGCCTTCATTCTTTGGTTTTCAGTGCAAAGTACAAAGGAAAGTCTGGAGGTGAATGTGACTTGTATCTTGTCTAGCAATCCAAGGGAGAGCCACAAGCATTCAGCCTTTGAGTGTCTAGAGCAATGTGGCAAGCTGTGTGGGAGAAAAACAAAAATGAGGGAGCTCCAAGGAAGTTGAGTGAAGTAATTGAATCGTTGTCCATCATGCTAAATGAATGGCTTTAAAAGTTTTCCTATAAATTGTATAGTCGATCGATGGAAAGAGATCAACTGGTTTTTAGGACCTAAGCCATAGCTTGTGCCTTGTGATCAGATTGCCCCTGGAAACATGAATGCAATTAGGGACTCTTTGTTGTAAAACAGAAATGTGAAGCCATCCCAAAGAAATAAGCCTTTGGGTGAAAGCTAGAGCTTATCCAAGGCATTTATGTGTCCTAGTAAACTAGAGTGCCATTTATGCTAAGCCTGGTCTATGTTTTCTATTCGTTTTATTTTTTAGCTTTAGTATACTCTATTGAATACGTAGGCTGCTGTATAGTGATAGGTGAGATATGACTGTGAGATTGCCTTTGGATTACCTTCACTTCGAAAGAAGTCCCAACCTGATTGTTTACTCTTCTAATACTTCTATTACATTTACATATAAAAGCCTGGACAAATCCTAGGGTACTTCCTGGGTATTCTTAGTTGTAGGTACTTTTTATTAATTAGGTCCCATGCTATTTATCTTGTTGATGTTTTTCCATAACAATGTCAAGTCCTTACAAGTGTGTGTATTGGTTGAACAGTTTGTTCACATCCATATCAATCAATGTTCTAAAAATCACTAGGCACTAGTAAGCGCGAATAGGGGACGCCTAGTACGCAGGCGGGGACTAGGCGATGACTAGTCGGCTGCCTAAACTAGGCGTTGGACCACCGGCTAACGCCTAGGCATGGACTAGTCGGCCGACTTTTAGAACATTTAAATAAATCAATCAACATGGTCTTCAACTATCCAAACAAAGAAAAATAATTCTTTGCTTTCCTTCTCTTATGTCCCCTCCAGCATTCTAGCCATCCTTCTCTTCCATCCACACAATTCCACCCAAATAATTTGTGAAGATTACTAGAAACATGGTAAGAAATTGGGACATTGATATCAACGTAGCAAACTTATAGCACACAACATTGGTGAAGGCACGATAAAGTTTGCTCACGAAGTTGACGAGAGGAAGCTTGCAAACAATTTCCATTCTAGTCTTTGTAGCGTCGTGTGTACTCCTCCGTAGTCTCCAAATTAAGAAAATGTGAGCCATTTAAAAAATATTGCCTCACCAAACAGCCAATGTGTTTAGGCAGACTAGCTTTAGCACAAGTGAGAAGACTAAACCAGAGGAAATGCAGACCAGGGCAATGCTCCACTTGTTTACTAGCACTACGAAGACAACTAAAAAATAGTTATAAAAAAGAGGAAGTGGTCATGAACTACATTCAAAACAAGGAATGAAGGTTGGTTCACGTGGTAACTGAAATTAACCACTTACTTCCATTGTAATGGTGAACCCCAACCTTTGAAAGCATGGCATAGTACTCGATCTCGGATTTCCGTAAAGGCGGACAATTGTTTGAGATAATTATCAGCTTCCATACAGGCACCCTTCAACATTCAATCAAATTGAAACAGGGGTATCATCATTCAAGAAATGTAAAATCAAATAAAAAAAATAGGAAAATTGAAAATTGAAACAGGGGTACTATCATCATTCAAGAAATGACGAGCATCCATCCATCCACCTTTGGAACTACTGAGGGTCATGAGAACAGTTTTGTAGCCGAGGGTGAATTTGCCGCTCTTCATGACGAGAGCGAGCCTGTTGTTTTAGTAAACTATCCTTATTTCAATACTTCAACATATTTTTTACACATGAAGGGTAATTTGTAATTTTAAAGGGATAAAGACAAAAAAAAAATGGAGTACAAATTGATAAAAGTAGAGTGTGAAAATTATTTTCCTTTGCTAATTTCATGTGGATAAAAATAAAAAAAGAGTGCAAGGATAGAAGAGAGTGCAAAAATCATTTCCCATAACTTTTTCTCTTAGAAAACGTCTGGAAAAAAGAAAGTGGAGTTTCAACCCGCTCAAGTAAAAGCAATTTTCCCACCGGACCATACCAATTAACTTGTCATATATCACACAACAATTCGTAAGCTTGATATATATTTTTCTTCTTTTGAACTGAAGCTTGATTTAAACCCTAGGAGCCCCACCCTTGTAGCCCCACCCTTGCAGCCCCTCCTTCCCTCTCTCTCTCTCTCAACTCTTCACAGCCCCATCCTTGCAGCCCCTCCTTCCCCTCCCCCTTCATGGGTTGCACGCCCTTTGGGCGGCGGGAGGGGAGGGACCAATCCCCTTTCTAGATCTGGTTTCCCCTTCCCCTTTTGCACCATATCCACCTTTCGTTCGCCGATCGTTGGAACTTGGCGTTCCGCAGCCCTGTTGGGCGTCACGATTCGTCTGCTCCTCCTTTGCGACCTTACGGGTTCCGGCGGCTTCTTAGGTCTCCGGTAGAGGAGCGTGACCGGTTGGAGGTTTGGCTAGAGAAGGGCTGCTCAACGACGAAGGGGAGTGTATCTCTTTATTTTCGTTTTTTTTGTGTTTTGTCCAGCTTTAGGCCGGTTTGTCCGGACCTTGTCCGGTGTGTCCCGTTGGTTTGGTCATATGCTTTCTCGTTGTATTTCTGTGACCTGTTTTCGTTGGAGTGTCCGATCTGTGGGCTCCTAACATTTCCCTATGGGAATCTTTGATGAATACCATCTCTCAACTTTTGACAAAAAAAAAAAAAAAAACTGAAGCTTGAGATATTTCTTTATATCCTCTTTAACTCTTTTATTCCGTTTTACAAACTCAATTTAAATAAAAGAAAACATAGGACCTCATTTTGATTTAGGATGTGGAAGCTAATGCTGATAGAAGTAAATCACCGAAAAGATAATTTTAGAGTTACACATTTTCTCCACATTATATATATATATATATAGAGAGAGAGAGAGATCAGGCTAAAAGCACAATGGAACTTTTACTACAACAAAAAATAATTTTGGCATGCGACGGAATTTCATGATGAAATTCAAATTTCAACTCAAAATACCTTTGGTTAGGAAATCAGATTTCGTCGTCGAACGGGTACCTTTCGGCGAGAAAACCCATTTTTCTCGCCACCAAAACACCCATATGGCGACGAAATCAATTTTAATCGCCAAATAGGTCCTATTGATGACAAAATCCAAGTTCGTCGCCAACATATAATGTTGATTTCATCGCCAATAGGTATTGTTTTGGCGACAATATATGAGTTCCCTTACCAGAAAGGTACTAGTTGGCAAAGAAATAGGAATTTCGTCGCCCATATATATCTAGGACTTATGAATTTTTTATTTAAAAAAAGTTCATCTTTTTGAAAATAAATAATATATATCTGTACATTTTATGCATATATTACTTTGAAAATTATTGAAAAGATGTTAATACATATTAAATTTTGCAACATTATCAACAAAGTGTCAAGTGGCTCGGTGGTGGTGGTGCCAGTTATGGAACCGAAGATCTCGGGTTCGAATAGGAGCAACAACAGAGATGAATTCGTCACCAAATATTACATTTTCGTCGCCAAAACCTATCATATCTTTTGCGTGAAACTTTGGGCGATGAATTTTTTTGTTTTGGAGAAGAATTTAATTCATCTTGAATGACCAAATTTGTTGTAATGCTTGGTTTTGCATTTTTTTCTTACTTGAATGTCCTTTTATTTTCTATGACTTAATCATAAGTGGACAATCAAGTTTGGGGTCAGGCTTGGGCAACCTAAATAACAAGCCCGGCCTTGACCGCGTCACATACCTGTTGAATACAAAAAGTGTGGACCCCACACCGACATTGTCTGTGTGTCCGCACCCGTATTGTCTAGGGTACGTACCCTTAACATTTCTCTTCCATTAATCCCATAATTAAGGCCATAACTACAATTTTGTGATGTTTAAACATTGGTAGAAAAATTCTAACATTGGGTTCTGATCTGCTTGCATGAGAAGATTATTACTACAACTTGGGTTAATTGTTGAAATGGGGTCTTTATACAAAGTAAGCTTGTAGCAGATATTAGTGTTTTTTTTTTTTTTTTATCAATAGAGGCATGAAGCTAAAATTGTTTTTGCTCAGCCTTGAAACTTAAAATTGTTAACTTATACTGCTAACTCTATCGGATGTTCCCGATCGTTTGCGCTGACACAATTGAGACATTCTTTTTCAACCTATCGTTGAGTAATTTATGATGAATACTTTAAAAATAAACCTAGATTAATTGTACATGCAATCGCATAAACCGCGCTTGGTTATCTACATAATTGGATGAATTGTATGGCTACGGCGGCGGGAAAGTGTAGTTGCAAGAGATTTTTACCTCTAGGTCTAGGAAAGAGATATCTAATTACCACTAAGGTAAATCACTCTTTTTTCGGTTTAAATTTAGGGTGCACTTTCCTATTATAGAGTTTTAGTAGTTTAGGCACTTTCATAGGTTACCCTATGATTTTAGGCACTTTCAAAGGGTACCCTAGAGTTTAGGTTTATGGTGCAGTTTCTTATTTTGGGGTTTTAGTAGTTTAGACACTTTTGTAGGGTACCTTAGGGTTTTAGTGGTTTAGGCATTTTCATTGGGTACCCTAGGATTTTAAACACTCTCATTGGGTACCCTATGATTTAGATTTAGGCACTTTCAATGGGTGCCCTAGGGTTTAGGTTTAGGGTGCACTTTCCTATTATAGTGTTTTAGTGATTTAGGTACTTTCATAGAGCACCCTTGGGTTTAGGTTTAGACACTTTCATAGGGTACCCTAAAATTTAGGCACTTTCATACGGTTTGGGGAGTTGATGAGAGAGAGATTGTGTCCATATGGGATGAGAGAGAAAGAGAGAAACGGAACAATAAATTTATTAAACAGTAACTTTACCAACGCAATTGGCTGACTCTGTCTTCAGTGGGCTTTGATGGAAAAGAGTGCGAGGTGCTTTTACGGTTTAAATTGGACCGGCCAGGAATTCCCTCTGGTTGCAATTAGTACAGGCGTCTTCGAATATGGTTAAAACAAATGTAGGAGTATTATCAATCAGACAATGGGGGACTGTTGTGTTGGGCCCTTTTGAAGAAGGATTGGGGTTGGTACAGTGTTGCAATCAGTACAAGAGGCGTCTTCGAATATGGTTAAAAGATCGAATGTAGGAGTATTATTATCAATCAGTCAATGGGTGACTGTTGTGTTGGGCCCTCTTGAAGAAGGGTTTGGGTTGTTACAGTGTTGCAATGGGAGGTTGGGGGTGTCTGGTTTGGTCAAGATTTGGAAAGCTACAGATCAATAAAAGGCCAATTATTTCTCCTCCACATGCCTCTTGATTTTAACAAACTGCCCTTAATGCTTGATATCTAAGCATGCTGGTAATACCGGAAGCTACTAGAGAACAAAATGAATGAAACTTTCTTGCATGAACAGTTCCCATTAATAGACCATGAAACTCATGAGTGTCACACACACAAAAAAAAGATAGGTAGGGCAGGTAGGTGGTATGGTATGGTAATTGCCCGTTTATGCCAAACGAATCATTCGGATGGATATGCACATGATTTCGACAATCGTAAACCATTCCTTGGGTTCAAGCCATTAGAATCAATATCGTCAGAAAAATTGTGAGGACTTGATGTGGTCGTTATTATTGATGATACCGTTTTGACTGTCTCGGGTCGTCTAGCCTGCATTGTAGAAATAAAGACACCGGTGTGGTGTCATCCAACACAAATTCGATGTCTAAGTCAGTCGAGAATATTGTACAAAAGTAGATAAAGAGGAGCTCTAGGATTTCTAGATATCTCTAGAGAAAATGAATGAATGGACGTGTGTTTATACATGCATAAGAGGTAAGATTATGTTGCTTTGACTTAGGAATGTGGATTATTTTGCCACCTATATGATCCAAAGCTGTAGCTATCCTAATCCCTTTAGGATTACATAGTTCGTAGCTAGGACTGTTAAAAGGTCATCTCTAGCAGGATACGAGGCGGTACAAGAGAGTCCTTGCATGCTTAGAGTTCCTTTCAGGACGGTTATCTAGAAATTGTACTGACTCTCCTTGCTCAGCCACATATGGTTCGAGCTTGTGCATCCCAAATTGAGTGAGATTTTGATCTGCATGTGGTCGGTTCATACTTATCAATTAGTACTAATTAACGAGTGTTACGGTAGATAGGAATATTATTATGCACTGTGTATCATGGACCACTGTATTAAGGTCATTTATATCCTGCGATATGAGGGTTAAGGTTTTTTCCGGGTACAAGGTGAAATATTGGACATTTTGAGAGAGAGGGAATAACTAAAAAAGTTAGTAGTGTTCAAATTCCTTGACATGACGAGGTAGTTTTGAAATCGTCTTTTTAGCTGAACAAATGTAAACCACAGACCGTTCCCTCGAGTATTTATTGCATTGAGTGTTTACATACTAACATCATTTGCGTTTACGCAATTCATTTATAGAGCCATGCATGAGAAAAGTCAATAAGTAGTTTTTTATTTTTTTTCATTCGTTATTTCTAATCTATTACATGGGGAGGGGGGAATGAAACTCGATTCCGGGATGCAGTGTGGGGCATCCAAGAGCTCCACCGCATGAGCTAACCACCATTTGCAAGTCAATAAGTAGTTAGGTAGCTAGAAAAAATTGAACACATTTTTCAAGCACATTTTCTCGAGTGTTTAAAAAAGCCACATAAATTAAATTAACTCAATTAGCAAATCAAGCTCGCAAATTTCAAGAATGAACCTTATTCAAGGAAGTTTAATTTCAATCCAAGTTTATTTTACAATTTATAGGTTTAAATGATTGGTTGATCGAGGACGACCTAATCTTTAGCAATATACTAGAAAGTTTACTATTGACATAGGGTCGCTTTCTACCTTTAAAAATTGAGAAACTTGAGGAATGTACTCAAAATTATTAAAGTTGTTCTTTCAAATGCCGTAAGGATCACTGAGAACACCTTCCCTGGTACTTTTTTTTTCTAAAAATCGATTGGAGTTGCTTTTAGGGATGCACACGAAAGTTTACTATTGACATAGAGTCCCTTTCTACCTTTAAAATTAAACTCGAGGAATATAATCAATATTATTAAAGTTGTTCTTTCAAATGCCATAAGGATCACTGAGAACACATTCCTTGGTATTTTTTCTAAAAGTCGCTTGGAGTTGCTTTTAGGGATGGGCGTGATGGCGGCGTGGGCCTTCTTCCGCTCGGTGGGTGAATCTTTGGTGGTGTATAGGAATCCGGGTCATCTTCCCCTCCCCCGTCATTTTTCCGTCTCGTTTCATTCGGATCCTCTGGTTGCCGCCGGTTCGTCCTTGAGTGCTTCCGGTTGGGCTTAACGGTAAGGCGCTGGACCTCCTCTTTTTTTGGGGAAATTACGATTTCCATTAAGCACAAACAAAAGCAAACCTGAATGAACTAGTCTTTACTCAAGTTACAAGCCCAGAAAATAACTAGGAAAAACAAAGGAAACAAGAAACTAACCCCAAAACAATCAGGGGAAAAAAAGTCTCATAGAAATACCCCAACTTGCAGCAATGGCCAGATTCTGTGAGGAGGGTTTGATACCTCTCCAAGAACTCATACAAGCACGAATGTCCCGAATAATGATACTCTTCAAAGAGGTGCAATCCATGCTCTGCTGCTGAAAACTCCTACAATTGCGTTCCCTCCACAACCAGTAAATAGTAGCTGCCACAGATTGCTTAAAAACAATATGAGACGTGGAAGAGCCACCCTTTTGCTGACTTTCCCATGACAAAATCTCAAACAAATCAACCAGACCACTGCTAATCCCATTACAGTCTAGAATAAAAGACCAAACTTGCAAGGCATAGCTGCAAGAAAAGAAAAGATGGGAATGGGGCTCATCTTCTCGAAGACACAACACTCAAATGGGATCCACCTACATCCCCCAAGAACAAAGTCCATCTTTGGTAGCTAATCTCCCCAGGATTGCTAACCACTGAATAAAAGCCCAACATGGAGTATAGTGATGCAACAAAATCAGCTTATACCAAGGAAAAGGAGGATTTGGAGACCTAATAGCCTGCCAAACAGATTTTGCAGAATACTCACCATTTACTGTAAGGACCCAAACAACGGAATCATGAGAATTAGAATTGGGAAGGAAATCAATTGGATTACCATTTATGATCTCCATGATAACTGGATTCCTTTGTCTAGGCCAACACCATCTTCCCAAATGAATAATGGAACTAACCTTAGCATCCAAAGATTTGCCCAGATGATGCACCACATGCTCCCCAAATTTCTAATATAACGCCCCTAAAGGATGCCAATTATCAAGCCATAGAAAAGCGTCATTGCCAACCTTATAGCAGATCCAAGGTTGCACTTTCTCTCTCATATGCAGAATTTTCCTCTTTCTTTCTCTTCGGCGGTGTCGGTGCACCAGTGACTTCATTGTTGGATGTAGTTGGTTGGCCTAACTGCATGTGTGTTCAATGCGTGTTGTTGTTGGTTGGTGGTGGTGTGGTCTGATGGTGTGATGGTTGCTGGTGATGGGTGGGCGGATGGTGAATTATGGCTAGGGTTTGATGTTTGTGTTTGGGTGTGGGCCTTTTTTTTTGGGCTTCCATTGTTTCATTTGGTGTGCCCATTTTGGGGTTAGACCATTAGGTGTAGTGGGCTTGGCCCTTGATTGTTTTTTGGGTTTCAGGGTTTTGGGCCAGGCCCTTGGGTGTTTATGGGCTTGTCCCATTTAGTGTTCCAATTCCTTCAACCTTGGGTTGGAGTGCCCTCCCCTTCCTCCCCCATCTTGATATACCCTAAGTCAAGATTTCCTTAATAATTTTTTGCTAATAGAAAACACGCGACAATCATATGTCACCTGGACCTGAAACGATACAAATGGTTGACAAGGCTAAAACCATGTAAGTCTAATCAACAACTTAATCAGAAACGAGAAATAACAGTTTACATACATACATATCTCTACAGATTGATGGTTTGTTTCAGTTACTCCACGATTTGTATAGTAAAAATCCATAGACCAAACTATATATCTCACGATTCTCAATTTTTGTTCAGACCATTATTAATTCACGGACACAAACAAAAACACACAGTTTGATTATCTTTGGATCGGTTTAGCGGTTCATAGATTTTTTTTTTTTGTGTGCAGCTCTAGTTGCTCTTAGAACAACCGGATCAAATCAAGTGTCCATTTTTGAGTGATTAATGGAATTAAATGTTACCAATCAATTTCTTCTTTTATTCATCTTTTATGGGGATAGCATTTATTTGGTAACGATTATATTCATGGCCAATGACACATGGCTCGTTACGTAGAGTGTAAGGATGGGTGGGTATCTAGTATCTATATCATATCATAAAATAAAATATAGTCGTGATCTAAATGGTTTAAGACTCTTCACCTTTTCCTACGTACCCTTCACTGTCAATGGAATTGGGAGATATTCAACATTTTTTTAAGATTCATCAAAATAAAGATAATGCTTTTCAAATTCTATTTTTCCTGTACAGCCGCCACCTGTCCCAGCAGTCCAGCCAATCCGTGAGCTTTTTCCATTTTTTGTTCTCTAATTTTTTTTCTACAGTCGCACCGCCCAAGCACGTTCACAATGGGACAAAACCCCTCTAAATAAGTAAACAAAGTCCCTTTCCATGGGGCACAATACAAGGGTAACCAAAAATAATACCAGCTCCATCTTTATTTCTGATTGCCACGTGTCTCTCACATTGGCCGTCGAATCCTTATCTGACTACGTGTCAGCTGGATCGTGTGAAACGTGGCACGTGATGTTGCCATGCATTCACGTCCATACCACCAATTACGCACTTTGTGTGTTTTTTTTTAAGTTCGTCTTTAGTTTTCATGCAATCTTTTTGTATTCAAAAAGTTATGAACCGGTCTCAAAACTTTAACTTCTACTTTTCACCTTTATTTCGTGTACACCAAGTATTGAAGTTCTTCTTTCTCTCACAAAAATACAAAAACACAAGTGGGATTTTTGAAGACCACAATAAACGTCTTACTTAAAGCTATTGTATGGTACATTCCTTTTTTAATACGAAATTAAATTGTAGCTATGGTAAGGTTTTACACTCCTCCTAGAAGTGGCTATTAGCTCATTTGCTTGTACTCCTCGAACTTCTAAGGGGGAGATTTGAGGTTTGAGTCTATATATGACTTCAAACTCCCTTTGATTAGAACACACTAACCTTCCCGCTATTCTTCCG